>JAMXBD010002740.1:0-167095 GCA_024138025.1 Combretum micranthum | reverse complement strand
CAATAGACTTTGATATTGCAGGATCTGTTTTTGCACCCGAGACCACCCTATCTGTCCCGGGTATAGCTTAAGCTTTAGGGAAGCTTTGGAGGAATTCTATTTTGAAGACTTAGATTAGATGTTCTTCTAAAATCTTCTAGCTTTAGGTATATCCTTAATATTATATATTATGGAGACTTACCAGGCAATACCCTATAAGTTGTAAGACTTTGTACTTTGATGAAATATATTAAGTATATTTGTATGTTCCACCACAATATCTTAAAATGCATTACTCCACCGGTCTCTCTTTGATGTGAATGCACGTCATGTACCAATATGGAAGCTTTCAAGTGACTGAGGTAGTCATTCTTAAATTTTAATATTATATATGACGGGCTGTCACGTTTAATATACCCATTGGGCGTGACAAGTCACTTGTCCCATCATACTTCTCAAATTTGGGCACCTTAAACTTTTCTAGGAGTGTGCCTTCCTTGAATTGTGGTAAGTTAAGGATTACAAATTGATCAAAACCATCAAACCTCTCATTTTCTCAAACAATTTTTTCTCTATTTCTTTAGCTTGAGTCTCGAGCTCCTTCTTGAATTTAGTATCATCGAACCCATCTTAGAATTTATCATTGTTAAGGGGCTAGCCATCGATCCCCTTTTGCATCCCCGAAAGTTCTTCAGCAGGTGGTTGAAGTTGCCCAATGCTTTGGGTGAGAAGTTGTATTTGTTCAGTCATTTCGATCACTGTTTTCTCAAAAGACTGGATTTTCTGCTCAGTAGATTAATCGAGACCATAGTTGTTGTTGGTGCTGTTAACCATCTTGAACGAATGCACTTAAGGGATTAGTAGAGCCTGATTAAAAACAATTTTAAAATCTTAATAAAAATCTATCCTTGTTGGTAAATTATTCGCTTTAATTTTTTTTTAGAAAAAATAGCTAAACTTTATTTAATGAATTGACATTTATTTTAAAAAATAATTTTTTTGTTTTTGGTTTTGTTTTAAGAAATATTTACACGTGGAGAATGATGGACACGGTGCTAAAAGAAAGGAATATCTATGATGGAATCTATCCTAGTTGAGATGGACCTAACACTATTGAGAGAGGAAATAATCTGATAGAATATCACAAGTCTATTTGTAAGTTTTGGAAAATTTCAGTAAATGATTCCAAAATAAACATCGAAAGTAAACTCTAAAAAAATGACTCCAAATTAAAACCGAACTTCGGCTAGTCCTAAATCAAGAATGAATCTAGAAATTTCTTAATCTTGAGAAAATGAAAGTCCTTAAAAAAAAATAAGAACTTAACAGTCTTCAAATTCAAAACCACTATGTATGACAAATTCTATACTTAACTCTGACTTGAAAAATCGGGTAGTATAGAACCAAAAAAAAATTATTAAAAAGTAAATAACGATAAACCTTTCGAAATAAAACTCAATTCAAGAATTCTGAAAACATTAAGAGATATTAAATACTTACAAAAATAAAATTTAAAATAAATTTCTCAAACTAAATGTGTTATATAAACATAAACCCTCAGTTTCCAAATTGGCAAAGATCTAAATCGAAAAGTCACCCGGGAACCCTAGGTGGAATATAGTAGATTAGATCCAGCAATCGTATTCCTAAACTAAGGAGTCGAAATATGAGTAAAAGGTGTAGTTTGGTTCGTGATAATATCTAGATGCTTTAAAAGATAAGATTAGCGAATTTTCGATCCATTTCGAACCCGATCGGATATAGACTTAGAAAAATGTGTCTCAGGGCTTTAAATATTAAATATATGATATTAGTACCATTAGACTCGTAATTTCATAAGATTTTCAAATATATCAATTATATAATTTTTTAGGTTATAAATGTTACAGTTATAACCTTTTTATCGTATTTTTATTACTACTGGTACTTTAAATGTCTAATCTACTTTTTGAATTCTTCTACACTATTCACAAGTACAACTACCCATAACCTATTTCCTACATCTTACACCCTACTCTTACAATTTCATCATTTTCCTTACAATTTACTTTTCAATATAATTTTTTACTTAAATTACTTAATCAATTTCAAAACTTACACAACACAACTCCATTCTCTCTCTCACACCCTCCAAGCCAATGCTACCTTCTCCCTCTTTCCTCTTTCCAATTTGTTTTATTTTCTTTTTTTAAACAAAGCAAACCCTAATTCATCTCTCTATATATACCTCTTTATACCAACTTCTTTCCACTTTCTTTCTTTCTTTCTTCTCTCTTTAGAAAATTTTTGCAAAAACTCTCTCTCTCCCTCTCTCAAAACCTAACACACATACACACACACACATTAATTCTCTTCAAATTTCTTGATCCAAACATCAAATAAGTAATAGATCTACACCTTGTTATCTTAAATACATGTAATGACAAGTTCATTCATGTGTGATTCCGCACAAAAATCCCCATGAGCTTCAAGCTAGGATGTGGAAACACTTGAACATGAGATCCTTGCAATCAAAATGTTATAGATCTTGTTATTTGAGTTATTTTGCTATTATCTTGTTTTATTATTAAGTTATGTTATTATTATTGATGATTTGTGCATATATTCATCATTCACATAACCATCATAGTGTTCATGCATTTATAACTAGTATAGTAAACAAGATCTAGTTGTTTTAAGTTCATACATGCATTAGACTTTTGTTTTATGCTCATAAATAACTTGTAATATCTTGATGGTAGTAGAAAGTATTAAAAGCTCAAGATCTATTTTATTTTCAACAAAATCATTTTTGAAAATTCGGCTAAAAAATGAACCATATTTAGAAAAGCTATATTTTCAACTTCAAAATATACATTTTCATTTAAAATGAAGGGCTTAGGGAGTAGATATCATAAATGAATGATCTTGATGAGTAAAGTTTAGATCTACTAAGTAATATTTTCAAAACAAAGGCAAGTTTACGAAAATTACATTCCAATTTCAAAAATAAGTTTTAAATTCGTAGTAAAAGAAGCTTGAAATGTAAACCCATTTTTCAACTTCAAAGCAAATTTTTATTAAAGAAATGGAAGCCTTAAGGGATAGGTTTGATTAAGGAATGGTTTTTGAAAGACTAAATGAGTTTTACAAAGAAAACAAACTCAAATGAATTTTTCAAAATTCGGATTTGAAAATAACCATTATTTAAACACCTATTTCCAAAAGCCAAAATGATGATTTTTATAAAAAAAAAAAAAAATGGAAGTCTAGGGGATACATGTCATAAAGACCAAAGTTTAACAAAGATAAGAGAGGTTTATCAAAATATAATCTTAGAACAATAAATGGTTTCCAAGATAGGTTAAACAATGTTTTCATTCTTTAAAATTTTGTAAAATTCGTACTTAGGAAACCACCTATTTAAACATCTATTTTCTAATCCCAAGATGAAGGTTTTTTATTAAAAAATGAATGTATGGCTATATAGGTCATCAAGGTTAAGTTTTGATGAAAGCAAATGTGATTTTCAAAGAAAGAAAACCACCTTTCTTAAGTCTAATAAATTTCAAAAATTTTGCAAGGAAAAAGTTTTTCAAAAAGAATTCTTGATGCTATATCATTAAGAATATACATATAGATAGTTCATATCATAACCTTCATGACAATAGCTTGTAGGTATTACATATATACATGATGTATTTGTAGAAACAAAGTTAGAAAAGTAATGCCACATACTTCTTGTTGACATTATCTAAGTGCATGAGAAATTAGAATTTTCCAACACTCATGAATCATGCATGGTATTTGAGTTGTATATGTATATAATAGAGATTCTTAAAATAGGAAAAGATTTCAAAGTATAAAACTTGAGTTTTATCCTAACCGTGTGAAATTCGGATGGTTTCAATACCATGCCTTAAAAACCCTATTATCAACTCCAAAACTTGTGTTTTATATGAAAAATGTAAAGTATAGGTAATAGATATCATCAAGTAATGATTTTTATAAGTTGAGAGGGATTTGCTAAGAGAATATAGAACAAGGAGTAGAAATAAAGTAGAAAATTTGAGTTGCTTGTCATTTTAAGAAATTCGTAATAATTGAGTAATGGTATGAAAACCCATATTTTCCAAACTCAAAATGAAAGTTTTATTTAATAAATGAAGTCCTTAAGGATAAGTATAACAGAGCCTTAAATTTTAATGTATTAAACAAGTTTTTCTCAAAGAAATCACTCAAACTAATTTTTCAAAATTCGGATTTTGGAATAACCCCTATTTGAAAACATGTTTACAAAGTGTAAAATGGGAATTTTTACATAGAAATGAAGGTCCTAAGTAATAGATATAATGAAGACTCAATTTTAACGAGGATAATTATTTTCTTAAGAAATAAATAAAAAAAATGGAAATAATCAAAGTTAGGAAACTAGTTTTCTTAAAAGAAAATATCCATGGAGGTTTCCAAATAAAAAATTTCTAAAATCTCCTTTTAGTAAATATTGTAAAAAGCATGCATACATCAAGCTCATAACATGCCATTCATGATAGGAAATCATCAATATTGCATGTATAGTTAATCTATATAGTAGGAACATTACAAACATTTACAAAACTATTTTTTGGAATTGGAAATTGCTACTGATCAGAATATTTTGTGGCCCAAACATTTTCAAAACTTGAAAATAATGTTAAAATAAGGTAGATCTTTTGAATTAGATAGAAATCGATATATAATTTGCGAAATTCTGAGTTAAAATGACCAAGTTATGGCTGTTTTAAGTCGGGACTTCCGCAAATGATGAATTACGAATTTACTAGTTTTGTTAAATAGTTTGGATTATTTAAGTGATGAAATGCTTATTAGGGTATTTCTTCCTTTTTAGGTGACCCCAAAATCGATGATTCCCTACCACCGATTACTTTTGCTAAAAGACCGGCGATTAATGGTCGAGTGAGTATTACTTCCTTTCATTTATTGTATGTGAGTAATGATAGTTGCACTAGATATTTGGTAAAGATAAAATAGATATGCATGATGGGGATGAATGGGAATTATGTATGGTTGTTGTTGATATGACAAAATTGAATATAAGAATATCGAAGCCGAGTGATTAACTATTGCTTGTATAGATGAATTAGGATTGATTGTCTGCGACTATTGATTGATCACTTAAGAATTGGTATAATTGACTATTCGAAATTGAAAATAAATATGGATTTTTCATATCATAAATGGGGATGGAGCATTAGCATTGGTTGGTTTCCTATGATCTGAAATGGTGTAAAAGTTGGTTAATCGTGATCTATAAACGAATTAATGAGTTGGTTAATCGTGATCCACAAATGAATTTATAAGTTGGTTTACCGTGATCCTAAACGGCGTATTGAGTAGTACCGCAGTATTCGTTAATCTTCTAACCTAGAATGGAGGGTGAAATTTCATTCACATATGATTTCCGGCTGATCATATGTTTGTTGATTCCACGTGTTTGATGCATATCACTTGTCTGGCTAATCACTTGCTTGTATGATGTGTTATGAATGTGATCTTGGAAGTTCTCACTCACTAAGCTATTGTAGCTTATACCCCAATAGATGTTTGAATGAACAGGTTGACTTAAGAATGCTACCTGGGGACCGAGATGTTGGAGCCGAATATGACTTCGAGATTCCAGCAGGAAGTAAGAATACTTAAAGATATTAGCTAAGTCTTGTGAATTGCTTTGTAATAGTTTTATGTAGTGAAATCTTTTAACGAATTGTAATTGGAGTATAGTGAATTGTATTTTCTTTACATCGTTACTCAAGTTGTATCAATATAAAATGTATCACTTCGATGTGTCTCCTCCATGTGTTAGACGACGTGTACATAGTATTGAAGCCTTCGCGTGACTGAGGCGGTCATTCTTAAGCTTTAATATTGTGTACGGCGAACTGCCACATTTAGGCTACTCTTCGGGGCGTGACACTATTATACACTTTTTTTTAATAATAATTTTTATATACAAATTTTGTGTTTACTACACTAAGATCTATATAATCAAAAGAATACTTGTAGATTTAATTAATTTTTTTAGAGTTAAAAAAACGGAAAAAAACAAAATTAATGATAATTATATTATATACAGTTTTTTTTTTACATCACAATGATATACACTATTTTACATGAGTAAAAACATCTTTTTATCCTTTTTTATTTTTATACTTTTTATAACACAATTTACAAGTTTAGCATTTTATATTTTTTTAATTTTTTTCATCTTTTTAAATTATATACAAATGACTATAATATTGAAAACAAGTTATAATTAAAAATAAAAAATCACTCGTATTACATATTATACATGTAATTCACACAGATACAGATTTAGGTTTGACAGCTAATTAATAATGGACAATTTTGAAAATTTTCATTTTAGTTCCAATCTTGTTTTTAAAAAAAAAAATGAGATAAATAATTTTCAAAAGGATTTGAAACTATAAGCCCTTAAAGTATGCCCGGTTTATTATTTAATCGCTACCCATGTTCATGAATGCAATTGGGTGGGTTCTAAAGGTTCCCTGGTCTAGTAGATCGTCGATCAACATTAAACTAGAGCGAGAAGTCATTTCGTGAACCAGAGGGTGAAAAGCCATAGCCTCTGGATCCTACTAGCGACCTCCCTACCTAGGTCCTAAGCGGCCGTTTTGACCGTATCTAGCACACGGTTTGCGTAATTCCCCCCCCCCCAAAGATAACATTTGCCCTAGTTAGGGGCATTTAAAGAATTTTCTTTTTTATCTGCATCACTTAAATAAAATATTAGTACAACTTTTACCAGTTAGTAGCTATACAAATAATATACAAGAATGAGCAAATAAAGGATAAACTTTAAATTTAAAACTTTAAGTGGCTAGCCCTTTAAAAAAAAAAAAAAAGCACCCCCAATGGAGTCGCCAAGCTGTCGAGCCTAGATTTTTTAGTTCCTGGTTTAATTTCTTTTAATCCGATTTATACTAATCACAAACCCATTTAACAAGAACCCTCGACTAAGAATTAAAAAAAATTTAATTTTTGAAAACAATTTGGATTCACCACCCTATTAGAATCGAGAAAAATTTATAAGTTAGGATTAATAGGTTAGTTAATCTTAACTTAGCTACTAGTCTGCGAAAATTTTGATTTAGAAATGAACTAGAAATTTTGAATTCGGGGCTAACCTATTAAAACCATATGGTTACTAGTTTAATTTTAAAATTTAAAGTTTATCTTTTTAATGCTCGAAAATTTACTAATAAACATATATAGATATATATTTACAAATTGTAATATCTACGAGTTATTATTGCAATTTTAAGGAGTAAAAATAATCATTATTTACATTAATATTTACAAATAAGTACAGATAATATTGATATTTACAATTTATTATCAAAGCTTACAATATGAGCAATGAACGATGAATTAATTAAAAATGAAAATAATAAACCAAAAAAGGGTTTTTCATTTTTTATGTCGCCCTGGAGGTGCCTATGTACCCCTAATCGAGATCAAATAATATATAATTCTTTTAATAAAAACTTTAATTTGTTGATGATTTTTTAAGATTTAGAACTCTTTTATCTTTAAGTTTATTAAAATTTAGATTTTCTTTTAAAAAAAACGGAATTTTATATAAGACCCAATGAAATATCAAATTTATTTTTCTTAATTTAAAAAATAAACTTTTCTAAGTCTTGTAAAATTCCTTTTTTTAGGTTATTATCATATATATATATTTTACATTTATAAATATCAATATAAATATCCAATTATATATTAATACACATACTATATATATATATATATATATATTACTACTAATAATAATAATAATAAGAATAATAACACATTACATAATACTACAATAATAATAATAATAATAATAATAATAATAAAATAATAATAATCTTACTTGGGTCGGATTGGGTTGCTAGAGTTCAGTCGGGTCGGGACGGGTCGTGGTCGCCAGAGTTTAGTCAAATCACCAGAGTGTGTTGCTAGAGAAGCACAAAAAAGCCACCAAATTGATGATTTGAGACTCCGAAATTTGATAAGATGGTCAAATTAAGGACGACAAGGAATCATATGGCGATGATTTAGAACAAATTTGGCTATGGGTAGCGTTTTCAAAGATCCAAAAGTGGCGGCTGCCAGTGGTTTTTGGTTGGAGGTGTGGCTGAGCTTTTTGGATCAATTTGAAGCTTCCAGTGAGTAGATCAGTTGTCATGAAGCTTACTCCCTCACTTAGTTTGCTCAAAAAAAACACTCTAGATATGTCAAATTCGAAATCTTTGAATTTGACAATGAAACCCTATATCTCAAATATCGAACTCGGAGTCTATGATTTTCGTGTGTTCTTGATGGCTATAAGTGTGGTGGATGTATTTGATTGCTTATTGATGATGCCAGAACATTGAATTCGAAGTCCTATTTATAGGATTTGAATTGGGGTTTTTACGACTACTGTGGTTGGTAGTGGTGGGTGATTCATGCATGGATCCGAGCTTCTAGCAGGTGTTCGGTAATCAACAAATGGATTAGGCTTCTAGAATGAGGATAAAATTATCAGAGAACATGTTTTAGAAGCTCGAATTTGAATTTTTGAAAACTTGTTCTTTGTGTGAAATATGAGTTTTTCACGAACTTCAGATCCAAAAATGAACACCAATTTGTGATTGTTAAAGCTAGCTTTTGGTTCGAAATCATAGTGTTCCATGCCCTCTTTTAGATCCCCCAACCAATTTGATGAGAACGAACTTGAAAGTAGATAAAAAAAGGATCCAAACCACGCTCATCGCGTGAAGGAAACTAGTACGAGAGTTAAAAGAAGATGCGCGTGCATGCATGTGCACCTCGTACGGGCTACACGCACCTAGTTGGAAATTAAAAATCCACTTCCACGTGAATTCAAATCCTAGTCATTGTTGTGAATGTGCATGTGTTTTACCATCAGGTCGTTGGCCTGTGCCTCGATTTTTTATGCATTCAAATTGTACTTAAGGCTTTCAAAACATAAGTTCAATTAAATAAATAAATTAATTAATCAAATTATTTAATTGAACCTATGATTAATTTATAATGAAAATTAATATTTTATTAGGCACAAAAAATTTTATAAATATTTTTTGTGGCCTTAAATAATATTATTTTTTATCATAAATTAAACCTTAAATAGGCAAAAATTTGATGTATACAATTATAAAACTAATATTTTTTAAATCCTTATATTTTTATGAGTCTAATGGCATTATCGGAAAATTTTTAACATTTGGTGTACTAGGGCATGGTTTTTAGTATCTAATCCCGTTCGGATTCGAAATGAACTAAATTTTGACAAATCTGATATTTTTAAGTTTCATTATATTATTACGGACTTTAATCCACAATTGTCTCAACTTTAATGTTTTAGGGGTTAAGAGCGAGGGATTACCGGATCTAATCTCACTAGGGCTTGTTGTTGGCCTAGTCGACTTTTAAGGATCCGATTTTTAATTGTGGCTTTAGAATTTATTCGCAAGATTATAAAATTTTGGGATTTATGACTGTTTTATATTTTTGTTGAAAATTTAATTTTTTTACTTTATTTTTATGATTCATTTAGTTTTTATAATTCCCAGGATTATTTAATTGAGTCTAGTGTTGTGTGACGAATCAATTTAACTTTCGGTATTAATTTAGATTTTTTTATTTCAAAATTAATCGAAAGACTTAAGGTTCTATAATTTTATTATTGAATATTATTTTGATATTCCATCTCAATTTATGTGCTAAAGATCACAAATAGCTGAATTGTTTCACGTTCAGGTTTTAAGTCTAACGATTATTGAATTTCTATTTTGCTTTTGAAGGTTCTCTTTTTCTTAAGGCCATGAAATTTCATATTTGATATTGTTTAAGGTTTGGTTTTAACTTGGGTAAGCTTTTAGGGTTTCAATTCGGTATTTTAATTATAAGATTTACGAAAAATTCGAGAGTTTACACTAGCTCAAGCAAACCCACCATGCCGGGTGTTAAGTCAGCTATCAGGTAGAGATTCACCCTAGCAAAAAAGATGTAATGTCCTAACATTATGGAATTATAACCCGCCACGTGTCTTTAATATAGATGGACACACTAAGGCTTTGAAACACTAATCCACAATTGAACAAAATATAATTCTCCAATATTCACATATAAAGGGTGTCATGCCCTCAAAGGATACCATAAATGCGATAGTCCGCCACATTCAATATTACAACTTAAGTATGACAACCTTGGTCATCCTAAAAGCTTCAATATCTGGGTTAAGGCGTACTTTCCCGATTATAGAGGACCAAGCTTTGAAGCAAGCTATTCAAGAACTTATGCATAATAGCAATTAAGAATGGAAATCATAACATTACAACTTAAACATAATATAAGAAGTCTTACAAATATCAAAGGGACATTCTCCTATAAAAAAAAATTAAAAAAAAAAAACTTAATCCATCAAAGTTTAATCTTTAAAAAAAAGATATATTGGAGTTTTACTTAGAAGTCTAAGTCTACTTCTAGTACTTAACTTCTTTCCAAAAGCTCCTGAATCAAAAGGTAATACCTTAGAGAAATAACCCCTGGGCTTCAACCATAGATAAGGGTGTTGTAAAAGGTATCTAAGAGGGTGTAAGCTTACTTGCTTAGTGAGAAATATTTCTACAATATAGTACTTATACAACCAATAATCAAACAAGTTATTTAGACAAGCATATGAAATGTAACAAACACGTAAACATACAATACATATGATTTTTTAGGAATCATATGTTGAACAGATTTACGCCCTCCATTCGGGGTTAGGTGTTCTAGGCTATATAGACTGCTATTTGCAAATAAGATTTTTGTAGTTTATTCAAGCCACTACTAGCCGCTAAAATGCAGTTAATTTGGGTGAATAATCACCATTAAGTTAATTTGGGTGACCATTCGCTGTTATGTTGAGTTTTGAGCTTTACGGACCTCACTGCTATGCCATTGTGCCACTAAGTGTATAGTAATGAATGCAATGTGACTCACTATGTGTTATGCATGAATCTATTTAATTTAATACTCAAAGTATGGCATTAGATAATTTAAAGGTGATCAATACAATTAACAGACATATCAATGCTATACTAACTCAATCATTTGATTATAACCAATTCTTTCCTCAATATTCCTAACATAAGTTCAACAACATAAATAAAACACATGAACTTTCCCATTTTATTTTTCCTTAATTCTAACGCTACTATTCTACAAGTAAAAACATAAGTACAAAATGTAGAAAACAAACTCGCTTAGCCATTGTGGTATTCTACTAGTCGTAATAGTTTTCCGAATGAGAAAACTCGTCTCCCACGTCACCTTAACAAGAGAAATACCCAAAATGATTATTTCATGGAAGTTCTACTCAAACTTGCTACTTTTATTTCACTAAGTTCATCAAAATTCGGATGGAGTGAAATTCCAATTCAAAATGGCCATACATTACTTATTTTAACTAAGAATTTCACATATTAGTTGTTTTCTACCTATTCGAAAAGATCTATCTATTTCTAAGGTTATTTTTATCATAAAAATTCATTTGGGTTGTAAAAAGGCATGGTACATAACTGACATGAAATTCCCAGCCCTTAAAACATAATTTTTTCCAAGCTTTTTATCAACCAAAAATCCCATAGAAAATGTATAGATATTATAAATATATAATTGAAAAAATCCTTTTTGTACACATATAAACTCACATTACATGCATGACTCAAGTGTTTTTGTCCAAATTATGATTTTTAATAAAACAATTTCCTTTAGGAATTTAAAGATTGGAATTTACTAGTTTTCTTTATAAGTTGTTGAAATGAAAACTTAGTTTTTTAGTTTATTTCAAATGAGTACTTTTTATATCATAACTACCATTTTCTACTTCTTAGTTTTTACAAAAATAAACTTTTTATATTTTTGGAAATTTGTTGCTTTTGGTTATTTAGCACTATTATTTTTCTAAATGTTTTCTTGACTAATAAGTTTATTTTTATCTTGACTTAGAAATTTATCTAGTTCTTGGTGTTTATTAGAGTATTGGTAGGAGTTCTTTTAAATAAGTTTTTAAGAAAAACTTGTATAGCAAAGAATTATCAACATTAAGTTAAATTTATTTAATTTTTTTAAAAAAGTAAAAGAACTTTATAACCAAGGTTTAGAAAAGCTTTACATAACATTAACACTAATTGAAATTTTTTCCTAAATGCTAAAAATTATTTTAGTAAAGAGCTTAGTCTTAAATTTTAATAAAACAAAGAAATTTCTTTTATTTAGAAAATAACATTATTTTTTTGCATGAATATGAGTATATGACTATATTACATAACAATAGAATAATAACTCATATGAAAAATAAAAGATGTAGCAAATTAAATAAGCAAAAGAATAAATAAAGTCAATAACAAGAAAAATCATGGAAATCTTAGATTGGTATCAAAGCTACCCAAACTTAGATTATCAACAAGTCCAGTAATAAAAAAAAAAAAAGAAAAGAAAATTGTTTTGACTTGATAAGGACAAGTATAAGACTAGAAAGACTAGTCTTAATAAGATTGCAAGAAATGAATAATTAAATAAATAGCAAGACTAATAAGAGCACGAATAAAAGTTATATTAGTGAGCTTATATGCTCTAAGCATATATATACATAAATATACTTAGTAATATAAAAAGTTTAGATTAGGAGTAATAATAAAACCTAATAAATATAACAACAACAATAATAATTCTTAAACATTGTTAAATAAAACATGAACATATTGTTGCTTTCATAATACTCATGGGTTTAAGAAACATACACTATAGTTATGTTAGTTATGTTATGTTAATATGAACATGAAGAAGATATAAGATTTTTACCAAAGATAAGAAGTGGATAGTAAAAGAAATAAAGTTGATGTTATATGGAGATGTAATGGTATGAAAAGGATAAAGTTGAGAAGAAATTTTTTAGAAGGATTTATGGAGAGAATTTGAGAGAGTTTTTAGTATGTGAAAGAAATAGAGGGAGATGGGGTATTTATAAATAAATATGGAAGGAAATTAGTTGTAATTAAATAAAATGAAAAAGAAAAAATAGATAGATAAGGAGAGAGGGCCGGTTTGGTGAATAGAGGGGGGAAGATTGATTCTTTTGTATTTTTTGTAATGAAAAAGTAATAAATGTAAGATATGAAAAAGTAAAATTTTATGGAAATGATTGTAAGGAATAGATATGGTAAAGTGTAAGAACAGTAGTAAGAAAAAGTAAAGATAAATGAATAGTAATGAATAGAAACATGAATAGTAGACAAGATAAATTAATACTGGTAGTAAAGAAAATACGCATAAACGAGCTATATCTTATATTTTAGATACTGAAAAATTCTAAAACTAATATTTTTTGAATCCTTATATTATTACGATTCTAACAAGTTCGAATCAAACTAATTTTTTGCGAATTGGTCTTTTTAAGCTTTACTATATATTACCGATAATAATCTACGATTATCTTAATTTTTTTGCTTAAGGGTTTAGAGCGTGGATTGCCGGACCTAAATTCACTACAGTTTCTATAGACTTGTTAACTTTTAGGGTTTCTTATTGACTTTCGTTCTAGGGATTAAGCATCAAACATAGTATAAATCTAGGGGTTTACAAATGATACCTATTTGAAACACTTTCAATAACAAAATATTAATTACCTTGTTGGCGTAAACCATAGCCAACATAATCCATACTTATAATCTCAAATAGTCCGTATAAAACTACTAGTTAAAAACATAAAACTGTCTCAACACATCATAAAGTTCCTCAATCTAGTTATCATCATATCCAGAGCATGGTCTAAGAGTCAACATGATAGTCGAATCCACTATTCCATCCCTGTAGTCTAACAAAAACTCAAATCCACATAAGTCATAATATACTTTGATTTCACCTAATCTGAAATGATAAAAGATGAGCGAAATCGCCCATAAGCTAAACACAAACTCAATAAATGAGCAGACGTCATATATAATCAGATAGAACCCATTCTAATGCAATAAACATAGTTATCATCTTTTAATTAGCCCACAAACAGCACAGCCAAGAACCATCTACAGTCCAGTTCAAACCTGGAGTTACTCATGACTTCATAAAAACAAGCAGTATAAAAAATGGTAATATAAATACTGTCATGCCCCGAAAGGTACCCTAAACGTTGCAGTCCGCCACATACGTATTAAAACTTAAGAATGACTTCCCGAAGTCATGCGAAAGTCTTCAACACCATATGTAAGGCGTCTATCACAACAATAGGAGACACCGTGGGATGTATAGATTTGAGATAGTGAATACAACATACAAGATCTAAATAAACCTCAAATTTATCATTAAGAGAATATAATCCTTAACATCATCTTAGGAGTTTTCCCTTATAATTCTCCAAACAATCATAATAACAACTTACTCTTTCCCACAACCAAATAATACTAACGCCAAAATATTAAAGGATAATTAACCTAAGATCTTCAGAAAATTTCCAGAAGCTCCTTAAATCATAATCCTACTCGGGTATATGTAGTCCTCGGTTATGAAAGATATGGTCCTGTTACAACAAAGGTCTATCGGAGTTTAAGCATAACTAGCTTAGTGAGAATATTCCTGAATCAACGTACTTGTATAAATAATTTCAAGCAAGTTATTAATAAGCATATGAATGCATCAAGCAAGTGATCAAGCAATACATATGATCTACCAGAAATGATATGTTTGAATGGATTTACCCCTCCATTCCGGGTTAGGTGTTCCAGGCTCTTTAAAACCCATCTTTAAATCCAACTCATGTAGTTTATTTCAGGCGCCTACTCGCTCATCTCAAAATAGTTCTTTCAAGCTCCTATCGCCCATCTTGTAGATTTCTAGCTACTGCACACCGGGCTACTAAACTCTTGTCCCATCAAGAATAGCAGCTCATGTAATGAAACTAACTACGTGATATGCATGAATCAATTAATATAATTCGAAGTATATGTTTATAGTAATTTAAAGGTGATCACAGAATTTTTCACATACTCCAACAGAATAACAGTAAAACATAAGTTCATTAACAACGATTCATGCCTTGGTATGCTAACATTCTTTCACACTATTATCATACATAATTCATTTTCATCTTTTCCTACTTCTAGCGCCTCTATTACAAGCACAACCAAGCATGAAAAGGTAGGAAATAAACTCACTTGGCCATGAGGATCTATCTTTCTTACGGATGAGTCGATCGATAAATCCACTAATCAAAATAATCCTCCGGTATGAATACTCCTCCTTGGGATCACCTAATCAGAAGAATACCCATAATGAAATACTTCTTATTGATTCTATGGTACTTATCAAAAACTATGTCATAAGATCGTTAAAATTCGCGTAGAATGTAATTCCACTTAAAATGGGCCATAACTTGGTCATTTTCTCGGAATTGCATTTATAATATATCATTTTCTACCAACTCGAAAATCTTCCATTCTAAGTTATTTTTGTCATAAAAAGCTATAAGGTTGGAAAAATACTGTAGTACAGAATAGTTACGAATTTATAGTTTACAAATAATTTTTTCAAACTTTACTTTACTCAAAAATCCTTAAGCAAAATATATGGATATATATATATATATAGTTAAAAAAAATCCTTTGAACATATCTATACTCATATTGTATGCATGATCTTTGTAATGTTGTCTCAATATTGATATTTCATAAACAATTTGTCTTTAAGGATTTAAAAGACAAGACTTTTGAAAATTTCTCCTTTTTGAATTGTTAGAAGGAAAACAAAAATATATTTGAGTTGTTATGAGTAAATTATTATTTCATTTTCTTAATTTTCAAAAGTAAATTCATTTTCAAATATTTTGGTTCTTTAAGTTATCTACCAACTTTATTTCTAGTGATTGAAAATAAGCTTTTCAAAATATTCTTTAAGTTTCAAATATTTGAAGTTGTGTTAAATGTATGTTTTCCTCATATTTTTTTTTTTTGTATCATTTCTCTTCTTTAGGAAGTAAGCTTACCTTTAAACTTTACTTACTTGACAAATTTTATTTTTCTAAATTGGTTTCTAAAATAGTGAGTTGATTTTATCTTGGTTTGAAAAACTTGTTTTATTTTTAATATTTGTCAAATGTTAGAATAATTCCTTTAGACAAGTTCATAAGAAAAGCTTTCTTAATGAAGAATTGTTAACATTAGAACTTAGTAAAACTTCATTTTAATAATAACAATATAAAATTCAAGTTTTGAAGATACTTTCATGGTATGTGATTTTCAAAGTCTAAAAATGAACCTATTAAAAGATATAGTTGAGTTCAAGTCTCTTATTCAAGACTAAAAATTTTATCTTGATGGAGTATTTAGTTTTTTTTTAAAAAGAAATGAGTTCATTTTATTATTTTGAAGAAATCTTCATTACTAATTCTTTTAGAATTTATGATTAACTTATCCTTTGAAAAGAGTTTATGAAAACTTAAATCTTTTGTTGAAAATTCCTTTTGTTAAGAAATCTAGTTTACTTTTTCTTTATTTAAGAAAGAACCCATTTTTATTTTTATTTAAGACAACAATATTATAATCATGCATGAATATGTAGCAAAGTAAAAGCAAAGATAATACATAATAAGATAAAAAGAATTACTTGTAAGTAAATAAACATAATAAAATTGTCAAGCATTGGAACCTTAGCTTCATCAAGGTATCCCAGTCATGTATTGAGCCTTAGCTTCATCAAGGCAACCCGGGACTAAGAATGGACTAGTCCCAAAAGAAAAGAAAAGAAAAAAAAAGAAAATTGTTTTGACTTGATATGGACAAGTCTAAGACTAGAAAGACTAGTCTTAATAAATTGCATAAAACAAGTAAATAAATAAATTGCAAAACATGAAAATAAATAAACAACAAATGAGATTATATGCTCTAAATAAATATATATACATAGTATACATAATATTATATAAGTTAGATAATAATAACAATAACAACAATATAACAATGTAATGTAAAATAGGAACATGAACAAAAACAAAACATGAACATATTGTTGCTTCTTTAACTCATATGAGTCTAAGAAACATACACTAAGCTCATGCTAAGTTGTATGAACATGATAAAGAAATTTAAGTAGGATTTTACCTAAGGTTTAATGGAAGGTTTGAAAAGAGATGAATGGTTTTTGTATTTGATATTTTTCTTCTTGAAGTGTAGTGAATGGTAGAGAGTATTTTGAGAGAGATTTGTTGGAGAGAGGTTTTGAGAGAGTATTTTGGTAGAGTTTTGTTATGTAAAATGGATGTGTGAAAGAATGAAGGAGGGAGGGGGTATTTATAGAATTTTTAGAGTGAATTTTTGATGTAATAAAATAAATTGAAAAAGAAAAATAATTGAGAGAAAAAGAGGGGGAGTTGTGCCGGCCTTAGAGGGATTAGAGAGAGAGTGAGTTGATTTTGTGTGAATTTTGTAAGAAAATAATTAATATGTAAGATATGATTTGATATAAGGTGTATTGGAAATATAAAAAGTAAGAAAATAGGTCTGTAGGTAGTAAGAAATAGGTGTAAGAAAAAATAGAGATAGTGAAATAGTAATGAATAGTAGGAATAGTACTATGAATAGTAGACTAGACATATAAAATACCGATAGTAATAGAAATACGCCTAAACAAGCTATATCTGTTATTTTTAGTTACCGAAAAATTGTGAAACTGATATTTTTGAAATCCTTATTTAATTACAAGTCTTTTGGTGTTATTGGAACATTTTTATTATTTCGAGCTCCGGACATGCTTTTCGAGAACTGATCTTGTTTGAGTCCGAAGGACACTCGAAATTCGCGAATTTGATATTTTTATGTTACCCTAAATTATTACGAACTATTCTAAGCCACTAACTTAGTTTCGTTTTCTAGGGTTTGAGAACGCGGGATTGCCAGAGTTAAAATTGTTTGATTGTCTTGGTCTTTGTTGACTTTTGAAACTCCGGTTTGACTTGGGTTAAGGTTTAATCCAACTTTACCCTAGAAATTGAGGGTTTATATTAGGGATCGGATAGCTGGATCTTCTCATGAGGATCTTCGAATTGAACGATTATTGAACTTTTTATTTTTGAAAATTCTCTTATGAAGTCCCGTGATCGAAATTGCTTAAGGTTCGGTTCAAATTGGGTCAAACTTTAGGGTTTCGATTCGATATTCCAAAACCATTATCGAAAAATTCGGGGGCTTACATATACATATATGGATGTTGGACACTCCCCATACATCCAGTGCCATCATTGCACAATCTAAAACTACCAAAATCGTTTCTATGGATGAGTCCACTTAGGACACCCTCACATGTAGATCATCAGGGCGCCAGTGTTAGTATTACAGTCTATCTGGTCTTTCCCAACAGCAACCAATCACAATTGCAAGCAAAATATAATTAAAAGCCATATATAATTAGATTAATTTATCAATTCTAATCCTATAAGTGTATACAATAAGCAAGGAATGGCCATACTTGTATCAATTTCAAGCAACATAACTCTAATTCCATAAAACCCTAACCACATAAACATAACATATTTCAATGTACAACTTCCATAACATAATCATAATCCAAACTTCATCTAAAACCCTAATCTCAATAGAAATATAAATCCATGCATTTCTCATTAATTGAAATACAAAAATTCTCCAAAACAACAAATTTCCTCAATAGATCTTTCCAAACCCTAGAATCCATTCATTACAAAGCAGACCAAATATTCAACAGAAAAAACATTTCTAAATAATCAAGAGATAAAAACCATTCAAACTTACCTAAAATTAATCCTGAATCCTTCTTAATCACTTAATATCCAGATCTCCAAGAAAACTTGGGTTTTCTCTAATTTCCCCTTCAATACCAACAAAAAAACCCTAAGGAAAATGATAGATCTTATAGATCTAAAGAAAAGATAGAGGTTCAATCATCTCAATCCGATCTTTCAAATCTCCTTAGATGCTATGAACACTCACAGAGAGACTTTTCTTAGGTTTATGAGTGCTTTTGGAGAAGGAAAACACTAAGCTAGGATATAAATAATTCGTGGAAAACTTTTTGTCTTATGAATACATACACTAGCAGTTTTACAACATACATCGACGGTAAAACTCGAAGGTCGACAGCATAAACACCAAGGCTGGCGACCATTTCGTCTTGGGTCATTTTTCTTTTACACGTACACCGATGTACATGTAAGCCCTATAAATTTTTCACATTAGTACACGACTCTAAAATAAAATGTATGAACTAGTTAATAAACCTAGAATCTAATAAAAACTTAAGAATAGATCTATAACTTGAATTTGGCTGAGTTAAGATCTAAAAGCCAAATAAAGAACTTATTTGACTCTAATTGATACCAAAAATGAGATTTCGTATCTTAGGATGATAATTAAAGATATGATTAAAGGAAACCCAAATTTTCAAACCCCGAAACTTGTCATACAAATAGATTAAATAGAAAAATATAAATATAGAGATTAAATGACTACTATTGAACTAAACAATGACTTGAGATTAAAACAATGAGTGGTAATGAGCTTATACATGGATTTAAACCCTAAATTCAAGATTCTTAGATAGTATTAAATACTACTAATAAGATTTCATAGTAAGTATAAAAAACCAAAGATATATAGATAATTTAGCTTACATATCAAAAGCAATATTGAGTAGTTAACTAACTATGCTTATAAATAGGAAACGATAACCTAAAGATAAACCGTTAGGATTATAAATACACAATAAAACATAAATAGATGTATAACTAAAGATCTAGACTTTAGATAAATAATTGAAGCCTAAAACAAAAATTGACCTAATGAGCTTAGGAAACCTTAATCGCGAGAGATAAAATTCTAAAAACAATTAATCGCGTAAATTTAAAACTTAAAGTTGTGTTGTTTGATTGTAGAATTCTATAAAAATATTTTCTGACAAAAACTCTCAAATATTAGCTAATTTATACTTGTTTAACTTATTAAACTATCCTAAAACTAAGATAATTGACTAACTAATAATATTATATAATAATTTGTTTCATTTACGGTTACAAATTGCATAAACGTAGGGCTTGGATTTCCTTGGAAGAAGAGAATCGAAATTTGCTTAAAATTGTCCAAATAATGCACCAAAAGTCAAAAAATCAACTCAAACACAAATCATAGGTTGCCAACTCAACATGCACATTAATTACAGTAAAACAACAGACAAAACAGTGTAAATTTTGGAGAAAATGGATGTAAATTGTCGAAGAAAACGTCCTCATTCTTCTCTATATGTATAAGTGTTAATGGCTATTGATGGACTAGCAAACAAGCACAACTTCCTTTCAAAACTTCCAAATCGAATAAACACCTAATGAGCAAGAAAATCGACCTAAAAACATAAATCAAACCGTTCTAAACACCTCGGTTCGAAATCAAAGAAAAATACAACATGAAAAATGCATAATCTGGGAACAAGGTAAGTTGCTGTAATTCGACTTGTTATTAATTAAAAACAAGATTGAAATTAACTTCTGATGATCATAGGATCATTACCAACCTAAGAACAAGCTTCAAATTCCACCGAATAAGCTTAAGAAAGGTAAAATTCGAAAACCCTAGTGGTACCATTTCTAAATTTGAAAATTTAAGATTACATACTTGTAGATGCGTTATGAATTGATGTATGTATAGATACATGCCATAGAAACACTTAGGAATGGTTTGAGAATATTTATGATGTAGAAAATTGAAGAAATATGAACTATTTCATTAGAGAAGATGATGAACAGTGTCAACAATGTTTTTAAGCTGGCAGTGTAAACGTTGAACGCCAGCAGCTTACAAAGATAGGCCAGCAGTGTAGAGACGGCTTACACTAGAAAAAAGTTACGTAAAACTTATTCTTATGTAAAGTAAATGAACGCCGGTTAACCGGGATTATACGCCGACAGCATATAGTTCGGCATACGAAGGAAAGCTAGCGGCTTACAAGCCAGCGCAAATGATATGAAATAAAATGTAAAACATAAGAACGTCGGCATCTAGGTTTCAACGCCGGCGGCATAGGAGCCGATGTATAAACCTATTTTTCTTATGTAAAATCTATATTTCAGGGCCAGGTATTTATATAATAATTATAATCATATTATATATATATATATATGTTAACATAGAATTTACTAAGTAGAAAAAGGAATCAAATATTTAGAATAATAGTATTTAATACGTGATAGCTTCTAAAACCCTAGAATTTTAGGGAAATATTAAGTGATAATAACAACTATAATTATCAAATATTTGTTCTATATAGATAATAGGTACGAATGGAAATTGAAATAAGCTAGATTTACGAATAATAGGACTTCTAAAAATGACAAAATAATTATGTGAAATGGATTAGGAGAAACACGACGACACTAAGTAATAATAAACGAATATGATTTACTATAATGATTTACTATAATGAGTCAAGTATAGAATAACATAAAATTAGTATTAATAACTGCAAAAACTTAATAAATATCATTTTTTCGAATACCAGATATATGTATATAAATATCAAGTAAGACTAAGGCAAGCAACATGAAAATAAAGATTAATTGATAATTGTTCTCATAAGATCCTTAAAGAACCAAAATAAGTAATAGAAATTGAACCAAATATCAATTTAGGACACTAGACACATATAGGAGTTTAGTTATATAATCTATATTATATTGATGAATATTTTATTCATCTCAATAGGTGACTTTGATACCATAGATAATCTTCCAACAGATTATTACGATTAAGTCACCATGAGCAAGTGAGTAATTCAGTCATATTATACTATTTGTGCTTGTAATTAGCTGAATATGTAACGCAAAGATAATAATAATATGAATATTTTGATGAAAATGTGTTGTGATCTGATTTTATGATTACTAATCTAATGTTACAAAAGTGATAATACAATGGTATGATGATATGAAGTAGTATGATGATGATTGTGTGTAATGTATGATCACCACGAAATTGAATAAAAACTATTGATTTATTAAATTAACCTGGTCATGCATTGCACGTACTACATTATTGCATATACAAACGGGTGACAACCTGCTACGTATTAATATTTCGGTTCTCTGTTAATACTTAGTTTTTCTAAAGTGTTAGTTCTTCCAAGGTTTTCTTTGTTCTGTTGGTTCTACAGGAACTAAGTGGCAATGAAGAAAGCCGCCCATAGTATCACTTTAAAATGATTAATACTTAGGGAGTTTCTATGGATGGATACAGGAAATGGTCTGTTAAAACTATTATTAAATTTAAAGTGATAACCCTAAGACAAGAAATCATTAATTTTCCTGTAAACTTAGTCTCTCTTGGGTAGGTGGGTCATAAAGTAAATGTTCTTCAACCCTAAAAAGAGGGTGTAAATCATTTTCCTGTTTGGATTCTATATAATTCAAGCTTGTATATGAGCATATGTTTGGGTGATTGCATTACATACGATTTGTTAATAACTTATTTGATGTGTAATATGTCTGGTTATTCACTGAGTCGTGGTTTCACTCATACTCCAATAGTCTTTTTGGGTTTACGCTTCGACCCTGGTTAGTTACTTCCAGAAACATAGCTCCGGTAAGGGCTTAAAAGCTGGAAGCCTATGGTTCTACTTGGGATTAATGGTTTATATTTTCCTAGAATGGACTAGCTAGTGTTATCTTATCAGTTATGTATGTAGAGAATTACAAGAATACTACATGGTTTGTAATAATCTATGATACTTTATGATTAAGATATCAGTTATTTACTAATTTATTTCTTACATGTATTTATCATTTCTTTTCGAAGCAACTAAAAGATCCTATTATTTTGGAAAACATGTCACTCTCCGAAGGTAATCTAGTGATAGTATTAAGGTGTAACTTGTCTACTTCTACTAGGATACCCTCGGGGTGTGATAGCTTTAAGTTGGTATCAGAGCGTGGTTTTTGGTAGTATAAGAAAGATAAATATGTAAAAGAATTACATTGGTAAATGTAGTAAGTTTAGATCTAATTAGCACCCTTTAGTGATAGTTGGATAGCTATGGGTAGAGTTACATTGCACAATTAGGAATAAAATATGTGTGATTATTATTAATCATGCAAATTTTATTGTGTGCAGACTAATCCTACTACATGCCATATTAGATGGGAGATATTTAGTATGTAGGAAGAGGAGACCCTAACAAATTATAGACACAGATTGTGAGTCCTGGTAGAGGATTTGTATTTATGTGAGATACCAAATCTTTAAAGGAGATTCTCAGCACTTGGAAAAGGGGATTATAGCTTTTATTTAAAGGATGGTTATTTTTTATGGAGAGGGCCTTTCCAGATAATGGATCAGCTATAGAGACACTTTATAGATTCGAGAGGCTGATAGTTCAGAAGGAGGTGATCTGGAGATTGATAACATAGCATTCATATAGTCTTATCTAGATTTATGAGACCAGATCCTCCTGATTTTAGAGTTTGGGTATCTATTGGAGGAGAGGCGGCTTATGCTCACGATGTTCGATATGATCACATTTGGGTAAGAGATGATACGGCCAATGATGATGACTGGATGCTTGCACAGGTGATTAGATGCAAACATTCCAGACGTCTATTGATGAGAAAACCTCCCATTATACCTAAGATAGCAGGTGAGTTCCAGCATCTTCCTTCTATGTAGAATAGAGTAGTATAGGAGTCAGTTCATACTACAGTTCATAAAAGAAGTATAACAACATAGTTACTAGATGAAAGAGAAGGAAAGAGTCGAAGGATTGAGGAAGAAAAGTATGTCTCCAATTATAATTATGCCAGATGGATCGAAACTGCACATGGAGGGTGGATTGAGAAAGATGTACCTCCTAGTTCTGAGAGTGAGTAGAGGCCTGCACCTAGAGGCATTCGGGTGATGGATACGGATCTGACCCTGGCACCCCCAGGAGATAGAGACATGAGGGTCGATATTAGTGACAATAGTTCTGAGGGAGAGGACAATTACCCTCAGTTAGGTCCTTAGGAGAAGGGTAAGGGTCGCCTTTATCCTAGCCCTTGACTCAAATCCAGTATTATATGATGATGATGTTTGTACTATCTATTAGTGATTACATGATAGGTATGATATCGATAGACTTTTGATGATGTACATGTATGTGTAACATGTGGTATGTAGGGTGATGCATATGTATTTTATGATGACTTTAGTAGTAGAAGCTAGGTATAGAGTTAGTGCCATTTTTAGTGTCACAACCCGCCCCCGCAAGCAACTGCGATGCGATGCCAGGGCAGATAAACCCACCACTGGCCCCCTAGTGATAATGGCCAACACCACCATTGCATCATGGTGACTTCAATTAACGTATGCCCCATAGGGTACCACATGCACTATAATTATTGTTACTAGCTCAACTGGTAAGAGGTGCTACCTTTAGGGCAGGCAAAAGCCTTAGGTCTGGGGTTCGAATCCTAGAGTCTGCAGACTGGGTTCAACTCTGCCTAAGGGTAACAATACCTATAGTGCCCGTTATATCATGCAGGGTATGCATAGGTTGGGGTCTCACCTAAGGGTGGATGTCGGCCATTATCACTAGGGGGCCAGTGGTGGGTTTGTCTGCCCTGGCATTGCATCGTATCGCCGTCGCCTGCGGGGGCAGGGCGTGACATTTAATATGTACATAATGCACTAACCATGAAAAGTTTATGTGTATTTTGGTTATGTATATATATATGTGATATATATATATATATATATATATGAATGACCTTGATATCTTTTAATGAAGGTGAATTATGATCCAATCTAAATAATATGTTTAATGTTAATAGAATGCCAAGAGGGAGGAATAGAATTAGAAACTCAAGGATCTCTAGAAATCCACCGATAAATGCCCCTGCACCATCCTAAAATCAATTAGAGGATGTTTTACAAAGTCTCCAACAACAAAATGTATTGATCTTGCAAGCTTTGCAAAATATACAAGCAACAAATGCAGTACCACCTGCTCAGGCGCCAGCAATGCCTCCAACAACTCCTAGAGGAAATGAAAAGCATACTACACCGGTTGAATTTTAGGAATATGGACCAGTGAACCCTGATGAATCTACTGCTGAGGTGCAAGGACTGCCCCGATATGAACAAAAATTGCCACCACCACCTTTACGTCCTCAGAGGAACTTGTTGCCAAAATTCATTAAATGCAACAAGTACTTTGAAGGACTACCTGGAAAGCCAGAAGAAGCTGAGGATTGGCTAGCCCAGATTGAACGATCCCTTGATGTTTTCCAAGTACCTGAAGCCCTGAGGGTACCATATGGAACTTATTTGCTAAGATTAAGAGCAAGGATATGGTGGAATTCAAAACAACGAAGTTTGCCACAACTTGTTACTTGGGAAGTGTTTAGATGAGAATTTTTGAAGAAATATTTCCTAGGCAGTCTAAAAGTAAAATATAGCACTGACCTGATGAAATTGACACAAAGAAATAAGACAATTGATGAGTATGAACATGAGTTCAATCGGTTATTATAGTTTGCTCCATATGCTTATCGGGACAGTGATGAGCTAAAGAGACAGACTTTCATGGCTGGATTAGAACCTCATTTTCAGAGAAGACTTATTGAATTTGAAGTCGATAACTTTGCAGCTATGATAGAAAAAGCTCGAATTATTGAACAAGCAAGGATATGTGAAATCGAAAGGTATAAGAAGAAAGGACCAATTTTTAGGAAAAGAACGTATGATAATTCTATGGCAAGTCCTGTGCCTAAGAAGATTAAATTTTTCAAACCTTTCAGTGTGAACAAAGGAGGAGTAATTGGGAAGAATAATGTTACATATTGGAAATGTAAGGGTTCTCATTATCCAAGGGAGTGTCTACAATTGCAACATAAATGCTACTATTGTGGAGAAAGTGGGCACATGGCAAATAATTGTCCAAAAAGAAAAATTACAACTTGTTTTGTATGTAACAAAATTGGCCATATATCAACCAACTGTCCATAGAAAGTGAATACAGTAGCTGGATCTTCACAGCCTAGAGAAATGATTGGAGTCGCTGGATCGAAAAATAGAAATGCCAATACCAGCAAAGCTAGTACAACGGCTAGGATCTTTGCTATGTATGGAAATCCTGTTGAGGATGTGGAATTGGAAGAGGAAGATGAAGAAAATATATGAGAAGAAGTTGATCCTGATGATTATGGTCTCATTGTAGGTATGTAGTTACATATTTGTTTATTTAAAGTTATTAGACACAACAAAGATTAAATGAACAAAAGAAGCCCTTATGAATTGAAAATAACGCGAATTTAATAAATGATAAATAGGATCAATTCAAGTAAAGGATCAGATTGCGTATGCTTTGTTTGACACGAGAACAATGCATTCTTTCGTAAATGCTGGATTAGCAAGGCGTGTAGGATTACCAACTAAAACCATGAGTAAAGAATTGAGAATTACTACGCCAACAGGAGACTTAGTGATAACATGGAAGATGATAAAGAGTTGTCCATTAAAGATTGGAAATCAGGAATCGATTGCTGATTTAATCATAATAGATATGCAAAAATATGATATTATTATGGGTATGACTTGATTAACTGCTATAAAAGTGAAAGTTGATTGTCGTCTCAAAATGATATCTTTTGTCAATAATCAAGGAGAAAGAAAGGAGTATAGGGGTGAGATACTCAAAGGAGTCGGAAATAGGATAACAGCAATTGAAGTGGAAAATAAAGAAGATATAGAGTTAAACGGGTGTATTCTTGGAACAACCGATGGTGAATCCAAAGCATTAGATATTCATACTATCAGTACAGTATGTGAATATCCGGATGTATTTCCAGACAAATTACTAGGATTACCCCACACAGAGAAGTGGAATTTTCAATTGATTTGATACCTGGAACAGAGCTAGTATCAAAAGCTCCATATCGCATGGCACCTGTAGAATTGAAAGAATTAAAGGTACAATTGCAAGAATTGTTGGATAAAGATTTATCAGACCTAGTGTTCACCTTGGGAGCACCAGTATGTTTAAGAAGAAAGATGGTTCAATGAAACTCTGTATTGATACAGAGAATTAAATAGAGTAACTATCAAGAACAAATATCCTTTACTGATATTGATGATCTCTTTGATCAATCGAGAGGAGCAAAGGTATTTTCTCGAATTCATTTAAAGTCAGGATATCATCAGATCCAAATTAAGGTAGAGGATGTACCAAAGACTGCATTTTGAACTAGTATGGTCATTATGAATTTTTTGTCATGCCATTTGGACTAACTAATGCACTTGCAATTTTCATGGACCTAATGAACCATATCTTTAGACCTTTGTTGCATACCTATGTGATTGTTTCCATAGATGATATATTTGTATATTCGTCTACTGAAGAGCAACATAATGAGCACTTGAGAAGTGTATTACAAATACTAAGAGACAATAAGCTGTATGGCAAATTGTCTAAATGTGAATTTTGGCTTAGAAGTATATCATTCCTTAGACATATTATTTCTGAAGAAGGAATATCGGTTGATCCTGCAAAAGTTAAAGCTATTGTGGAATGGAAAAAACCTAAAACTGTTGCAGAAGTTAGGTGTTTCTTGGGATTAGTAGGATATTATCGAAAATTTGTGAAAGATTTCTCAAAAATTGCATGACCCCTAACACAATTAACCAGGAAGAATGAGAAATTTGAGTAGAATGATCAACATGAACAAGGTTTCCAAGAATAGAAAAAAAGGTTAGTATCGGCACCAATATTGGTTCTGCCTAATGACAAGGATATATATACTATCTACAATGATGCATCCAGAAATGGTTTAGGATGTGTGTTGATGCAAAACGGGAAGGTAATAGCATATGCTTCTAGACAGTTAAAATCGCATGAGATGGACTACCCCACTCACGATCTGGAATCACTGCTATTGTTTTTGCACTTAAGATTTGGCGTCATTATCTATATGGATAGAAATGTGAAATATATATGGATCACAAGAGCCTGAAGTATAGATTTACACAAAAGGAGTTGAACATGAGACAAAGACTATGGTTGGAATTGATTAAAGATTATGATCTCACTATCAACTATCATCCTGGCAGAGTGAATGCTATAGCTGATGCATTAAGTCGTAAGAATTATGGAGAAGTAGCTTCAATATTGACGGAGCAGAAAGAACTCATCATGGAATTTGCAAAATTAAAACTTGAAGTTTTCAATGCAAGGTTTGGAAGCTGAATTAGGAAACTTAATTTTGGAGCCTACTTTACTCCAACGAATTAAGGAAGCTCAAAAAGAGGATATTGAAATCCAAGAGATAAACAAGGAATATCCCAAGGGAAATACAAGGATTTTCATGTGGATGATGAGGAAGTGTTAAGAATGAACAAAAGATTATGTATACCACATAATGAAAGCTGAGGAAGGAATTAATGCATGAAGCACATTATTCTAGATATTCTATGCATCCAGGAGAAACAAGACATACCAAGAGTTGAAAAGTGCATATGGTGAGTGGAATGAAAAAGGATATTGCAGAATTTTTGCTAAGTGTGATGTGTCCAAAGGATAAAAGCTGAACACCAAAGACTAAGTGGATTGCTGAAACCATTGCCAATTCTCAAATGGAAATGGATCAACTTTCCAGGATTTTGTGTGCTCACTACCTATGACAAGTGCGGGTCATGATGCTGTTTAGTCATTGTAGGTAGACTCACTAAGTCAGCCCATTTTTACCAATCAATATGACATATTCCTTAGAAAAGTTGGCATGACTATATTTGAAGGAAATTGTGAGATTGCATGGTGTAACCTGTTAATATAGTACAGATCGAGATCCATAGTTTGTTTCCAAATTCTAGTAAGGACTGCAAAAAGCATTGGAACTCAATTGAAATTTAGTACACTTATCATCC
Organism: Combretum micranthum; assembly: GCA_024138025.1. Taxonomy (NCBI): domain Eukaryota; kingdom Viridiplantae; phylum Streptophyta; class Magnoliopsida; order Myrtales; family Combretaceae; genus Combretum; species Combretum micranthum. The sequence continues at coordinate 138,119 of JAMXBD010002740.1, read as the reverse complement.
TCAAACTGATGACAAACAAAAATGACCATTCAGACACTGGAGGATATGTAAGATCATGTAATCTAGAGTTCAAAGAAATTGGGATCAACATTTACCACTAGTGGAAATTTGCATACAATAACAGTTACCATTCAAGTATATAGATGGCACCTATGAAGCCTTATATGGTAGAAAGTGCCGATCACCATTATTCTGGGAAAACTTGGAAAGAGTATTGGTTGGACCTGAATTAGTTCAGGAAACAATTGACAAGGTTTCAGTAATAAAACGAAGAATGAAAGAAGCTGAAATAGACAAAAGAGCTGAACAAACTTGAATAGAATTGAATTGGAATTTAATGAGGAGAATATGTCTACTTAAAGATAAGTCCAATTAAAAGCCTTCATAGTGGACAAACAAAAAGGAAAGTTAAGTCCTAGATATATTGGACCATTTGAGATATTGGAACGAGTTGGGAATCTGGTATACCGTCTGCATTGCCACCCAATTTATCTAGTATACATAATGTTTTTCATATATTGGTGCTAAGAAAATATGTACCAGATCCAAATAAGATAGTTGAGTTGGAAGCAATTGATTTGAAGGAGAAATTTACTTACTGATCTGAGTAAAATGTGTATGTAATTTCAGATACTACCAGCAAGTGTACTGGTCTTGATCAAGTAATATAAAAGTGAGTTGAGTATCATTCCCACAAGGACTAAATTAATTACTAGATTGATTAGTTTATACTAATATTTAGGTAATCAAAATTATCAATCAACTAACTAATTATATCTACTATGAATGCAATGAATTGTGAGAAGTTATATAAGATAAATGTGGAAGGAACAGAATCCATCCTAATCTTTACTAATCATGCTGAATTTATATTATATGAATAATTAGGATTGTGATATTTGTAGAAATTGTCAAGACCTAAAACTATCAAGTTTTAGTAAACCATAAAATAATCTATTAGCTTCTGCTATACAAATTATCAACGAAATCTAATTTACAATCATAAATCTTCCAATCTATAGTTGTCTAATATCCTAAATTAACTTCTCCTAATTCCTTAGTGAGAAATAAAAATAAAATATTGCATGAATTACATGGAACAATTTCTAAATTAAATTAAACTCAACTGCTTTCACAATTGTTGTTCAATCTCAATTCATGAATTCCTATGAACCCTAATTCTTTTTTTCCAAATTATCAAAATTCTTATCAATTCAATTTCAATCATAAATAAAATAGATAATTAGGATTCAATACAAATATTCCATAATTCTAACAATCCTATAATATAAGTTTAAGAATCATTTTAGCAAAATTAAGATTTCATCACTTCCCACAAAGAAAAGTTTAGCTACTCATGAAAGATGATTCAATAATCAAATAAGAATATGCAATTGATAACATTATGAAAAAGAATTCAGATAAATGAATTGCATAAGAAAGAGATCAGATATCACCAACTCAATTATCGCAATCTTCAATTATAATTCTTGAAAGCTCAATTCTCTCACAAATCTCTATGAAATGCTAAAACTATTTGTATACTGAAGTGTTCTCTATTTTGCTTCTGCTTGTCCAACTAAAGGAGAGAGATTCCCTTTATATAGGAAAAATTTCGTGAGAAACATTAATGGAAAATTTCAGTTTCAACTTGTACGCCGGCAGTTACAGATCCTACACCGGCGGCTTACAAACAGCGTAAAGCCTTTTTCTTCTTTACACAAGCAGTGCACTGGCAGCTTTCCTCTTCGGTTACAAGTGTAGACCGCTTCTATGCCAGCGGCTTAAATATAGATCTAGCCGGCGTATATAATGAAAAATGAAAGGTTGGACCAATTTATAAGGAAAGTCGTCCCAAAGCCGGCGGCTTTGGTGCCGGCTTAGACAATCCATCAAATTTGGTCTTTTCATTTGTATCATGTGTTACCTACTTGTCACTTCTGATCTTTGATCTACACTGCCTCAACGTCGGTGGCTTAGTATCCGGCGTAGATTGTAACTCCTTTTGCACTGGCGTCGTTTGACTTCTGAGCTGCCAGCCTTCATTCTATACTGGCCTATTCATCTTCTACGCCGGCGGCTTTCAAGCGGCGTATATTCAGCTTAATCAAGGCTTGCAAAGCTGGCAGTGTAAGCTACGGCTTTAAATGAGTACATCTTGTAAGCCGTCTCAACACCGGCAGCTTTCATTTTAGAAGCCGACGTACCCCTGAGTTTTTCTCATTTTCATTCCAAAGTTTCTTGTTTTGATTTCTTTGTCAAAATTAGACCTGAAACATGAATTTTAACCAAAACAAGTATCCATTCTAGCTATTTTGAACATCAACAAGTTGAATTAATATGATCTTATCACTTATGAAAAGCATCATGTTAGAATATTGGACAGAAAAGTGCAAGTTTTCAGAAATAAAGAAATCTACAATGTCAAAGTATTGTGGGATCTCCAAACTGAAGAGATGACATGGGAATTGGAAGAGAAAATCAAGAAAAACTATCCACATCTGTTTGAGAATTTAGGTACGCACACAAGCTTTGAAGACAAAGCTTATTTTAAGGGGAGGAGAATGTAAACCCAAAATTTTCACATTAGTACATGACTCTAAAATAAAATGTATGAACTAATTAGTAAACCTAGAATCCAATAAATACCTAAGAATAGATCTATAACTTGAATTTGGCTGGGCTAAGATCTAAAAGCCAAATAAAGAACTTACTTTACCCTAATTGATACAAAAAACGAGATTTTGTATCTTAGACTGATAATTCAAAATATGATTAAAGGAAACCCAAATTTTCAAACCCCAAAACTTGTCATACAAATAGATTAAATAGAAAAATATAAATATTGAGATTAAATGACTACTATTGAACTCAACAATGACTTAAAATTAAAACAATGAGTAGTAATGAGCTTATACATGGATTTAAACCTTAAATTCAAGATTTCTAGATAGTATTAAACACTACAAATAAGATTTTATAGTAGGTATCAAAAACCAAAGATATATAGATAATTTAGCTTATATATCAAAATCGATATTGAGTAGTTAACCAATTACGCTTATAGATAGGAAATGATAATCTAAAAATAAACCGTTAAGATTACAAATACACAATAAAAAGATAAACAGATGTATAACTAAAAATCTAGACTTCAAATAAATAATTGAATCACACCATTATTCTAATTAGGGTTTTCTTAAGCTATTGGAGCCTAAAACAAAAATTGACCTAATGATCTTAGGAAACCTTAATCGCGGGAGATAAAATTCTAAAAACAATTAATCGTGTAAATTTAAAACTTAAAGTTATATTGTTTGATAAACTAAACATTTTGTAGAATTCTATAAAAATATTTTCTGACAAAAACTTTCAAATATTAGCTAATTTGTATCCGTTTAACTTATTAAACTATCCTTAAACTAAGATAATTAACTAACTAATAATATTATATAATAATTTGTTTCATTTCCGGTTGCAAATTGCATAAACGTAAGGCTTGGATTTCCTTGGAAGAAGAGAACCGAATTTTGCTTAAAATTGTCCAAATAATGCACCAAAAGTCAAAAAAATCAACTCAAACACAAATCATAGGTTGCCAACTCAACATGCACATTAATTACAGTAAAACAATAGACAAAACAATGTAAATTTTGGAGAAAATGGATGCAAATTGTCGAAGAAAACATCCTCATTCTTCTTTATATGTAAAATTGTTAATGGCTATTGATGGACTAGCAAACAAGCACAACTTCCTTTCAAAACTTCCAGATCGAATAAACACCTAATGAGCAAGCAAATCGACCTAAAAACATAAATCAAACTGTTTTAAACACCTCGTTCGAAATCAAAGAAAAATACAACACGAAAAACGCATAATCTGGGAACAAGGTAAGTTGCTGTAATTCGACTTGTTATTTATTAAAAACAAGGATTGAAACTAACTTCTGAATGATCATAGGATCATTACCAACCCAAGAACAAGCTTCAAATTCCACCGAATAAGCTTAAGCAAGGTAAAATTCGAAAACCCTAGTTGTACCTTCTCTAAATTCAAAAATTTAAGATTACATACTTGTAGATGCGTTATGAATTGATGTATTATAGATACATGCCATAGAAACACGCCATAGAAACACTTAGGAATAGTTTGAGAATGTTTATGACATAGAAAATTGAAGAAATATGAACTATTTCATTAGAGAAGAGATGAACAATGTCAACACTGTTCCTAAGCTGGCAGTGTAAACATTGAACACCTGCAGCTTACAAAGGTAGGCCGGCGGTGTAGAGACGGCTTACACTAGAATAAAAGCTACGTAAAACTTATTCTTACGTAAAGTAAATGAACGTCGGTCAATTGGGATTATACGCCGACAGCGTATAGTCCGGCCTATGAAGGAAAGCTAGCAGCTTACAAGCCAGCGCAAACGATATGAAAATAAAATGTAAAACATAAGAACGTCGGCATCTGGGTTTCTATGCCGGCGGCATAGGAGCCGGTGTGCAAACCTGTTTTTCTTATGTAAAATCTGTATTTCACAGACGAGTATTTATATAATAATTATAATCATATTTTATATATATGTTAACATAGAATTTACTAAGTAGAAAAATGAATACAAATATTTAGAATAATAGTATTTAATACGTGATAGCTTCTAAAACCCTAGAATTTTAGGGAAATATTAAGTGATAATAACAACTATAATTATCAAATATTTGTTCTATATAGATAAATAGGTACGAATGGAAATTGAAATAAGCTAAATTTAATGACTTTAAAAACGACAAATAATTATGTGAAACAGATTAGGAGAAACACGACGACACTAAGCAATAATAAACGAATATGATTTACTATAATGAGTCAGGTATTAAATAACATAAAATTAGTATTAATAAGTACAAAAACTTAATAAATATCAATTTTTTGAATACCAAATATATGTATATAAATATCAAGTAAGACTAAGGCAAGCAGCATGAAAATAAAGATTAATTTAATTGTTTTCATAAGACCCTTAAAGAACCAAAATAAGTAATGGAAATTGAACCAAATATCAATTTAAGACACTAGACACATATAGGAGTTTAGTTATATAATCTATATTATATTGATGAATATTTTATTCATCTCAATAGGTGACTTTGATACCATAAGGATCTTCCAGTAGATTACTACGATTTAGTTATCATGAGCAAGTGAGTAATTCAATCATATTATATTATTTGTGCTTGTAATTAGCTGAATATGTAATGCAAAAATAATAATATGAATATTTTGATGAAAATGTGTTGTGATCTGATTTTATGATTGCTAATCTACCATTGCAAAAGTAATAATACAATGGTATGATGATGAGAAGTAGTATGATGATGATTGTATGTAATGTATGATCACCATGAAATTGAATAAGAACTATTGATTTATTAAAATAACCTAGTCATGTATTACACGTACTGCATTATTGTATATACAAACAGGTGACAGCCTGCTACGTTTTAATATTAGAACGCCGCCCGTAGTATCACTTTGAAATGATTAATACTTGGGAGTTTCTAAGGATAGATACAGGAAATGGTTAGTTAAAACTGTTATTAAATTTAAAGTGATAACCCCAATATGAGAAATCATTGATTTTCTATAAACTTAGTCTCTCCTAGGCAGGTGGGTTATAAAGTAAATGTTCTTCAACCCTAAAAAGAGGGCATAAATCTTTTTCCTGTTTGGATTCTAGATCATCCAAGCTTGTATCTAAGCATATGTTTGTGTGATTGCATTACATAGGATTTTGTTAATAACTTGTTTGATGTGTAATATGTCTGGTTATTCACTAAGTCGTGGTTTTTCTCATACTCCAACAGTCTTTTCAAGTTTACACTTCGATCCCGATTAGTTACTTCCACAAACATGGCTCCGGTAAGGGCTTAAAAGCTGGAAGCCTATGGTTCTACTTGGGATTAATGGTTTTATTTTCTTAGAATGGACTAGCTCAGTTATGTATGTAGAGAATTACAAGAAGACTACATGGTTTGTAATAATTTATGATACTTTATGATTAAGATAGCAGATATTTACTAATTTATTTCTTACATGTATTTATCATTTCTTATCGTAGCAACTAAAAGATGCTATTATTTTGGAAAACATGTCACTTCGAAGGTAATCTAGTGATAGTATTCAAGTGTGACTTATCTACTTCTACTAGGGTACCCTCGGGGCGTGATAGTACATACCAAAGCTAGTGACATACATACATAAGTTGGCAGTATAGACGACTTTGATTAAATTTCTTCATTTCAACACCGGCTTCAATGCCTGCCTAAGCTACAGAACATATGACGTAGTGCTGACTCTATACCGGTGGTGTACTGGCTGGTGTAAGCTATGAAATTCCATTCTTCGTCATGTATCTGTCATGTGATCAAAACATGAATATACTTTAGATTTTGACTATGTAATCCTCTTTTTATATCAATTGACATTTTAGCCTTCTTTATAAATGATTTACTTGTATATTACATCTCTCCCTTCCTAAGAGAAACTTTTTGTTCAAAAGTTACCTGGATTATTGAAAAGCTCGGGGTGTTTTGTCCTCATTTTTCCTCTAACTCCCATGTAGCTTCTTGCTTGAATGGTTTGTCTACTTGTACCTTCACGTATTTGATTACTGTCTTCTCAAAATCTTTTCTTAGAGTCAATAATCTTCAAAGGCTTTTCCAATTGTAGATAGATTTGGTTATACTTTCAACGGGTTCCAAAGCTATTATCTATTCAAGATCTTTTACATACTTTCTTAGCATAGACATATAGAACACATTGTGTACTCTTTCCAAACTAAGCGGTAAAGCTACCTATATGTCACATTACCTATTCTTTCTAAAATCTCATACGGCCCAACATATCTGGCGTTTAACTTACCCCTCAAGCCAAATCTAACAAAACTCTGGGTTGGTGAGATCTTAAGTAAGACATGTTCACCCACTTGAAATTCTAAAGGTCTCCTTAGCTTATCAGCATAGCTTTTCTGATGACTTTGGGTTGCTTGTGCCTTTTGTCTGATCAATTTGGCTTTATCATTAGCATCTTATACCAGTTCTAGTCCCAAAATTTATCTATCACCTACTTCATCCCAATGAATAGGGATCAACACTTTCTTTCATATAAGGCTTCATATGGTGGCATCCCAAATGATACTTGGTAGCTATTGTTGTAAGTAAATTCCACCAATGGCAAATACTCATCTCAGCTACCTTTGAAATCTAAAACACTGCTCTCTACATGTCTTCTAAAATCTAGATAGTCCTCTCAAATTGTCTATCTATCTAAAGATGAGAAGCTATACTGAAAACAACTTTGGTGCCTAAAACTTGATGCAGACTTTTCCAGAATCTTCCAAAAAATCTAGTGTCTCTATCAGATACAATGGTTACTGGTATTCCATACAACTTACCATCTCCTTAATATATAATCTTGTTAATCGCTCCAATTTGTACCCTATCTTAATTGGTATAAAGTGAGCTACCTTGGATAGTCTATCAACAATCACCTATACTGAATCAAACTTTTCTCTAGTCTTAGGTAGAGCGGTAATGAAAATCCATAATTATGTGCTCCTACTTTCACTAAGGTATAGGTAACGACTTCAATTCACCATCTAATCTTCTATGTTCAATATTAACCAATGGGTAAGTATAGCACTTGGAGACATACTCTACTATTTCCTTCTTCATGTTATTCCACCAGTACAACTTCTTTAGATCTTGGCACATCTTGTTCCCTTCAACATGAATGGAATAACTAGAGTGTGCTTATTTTAGCAATTCTTCTTAAGTTCTCCTTGCTCTGGCACACATAATCTTCCTTTGTATCTCATAACAACTTCTTCATTAACATGAAATTTAGGTGCTCCATTCTTTTCTTTATCTCAAGTATGCTTGGATCTTTCACTTGTGCTACTTTAATCCTTTCAACAAGAGTGGGCATGAATCTGCAGGTTTGCTAATTTTGCACCACTTGTCTAGTTACTATCTTCACTCCAATTTTCTCATATCCTCTATTAGATGTCGTTCAGAAGTGGTTAGAACTGCAAGATTCTCAACTCACTTCCTACTCAAGGCATTTGCCACAATAGGATGGTACTGAATATCCACATCATAATCCTTAATAAGCTCCAACTATCTTCTTTGCTTGATATTCAACTCCTTTTGGTAAAGATGTATTTCAGACTTTTATGATCTATATATACCTTACGTCTCTAAATCTTCAAAGCATGAATAATTGTTGCTAGTTCCAGATCATGCGTAGGATAGTTCTTCTCATAGGGCTTCACCTATCTGAAAGCATATGATATCACGCTGCCTCCTTGCATCAACACACAACTAGGGATGCAAGTGGGCAGGTTTTTATAGGGTACCCGACCCACCCAACCCGATAAATACCCTATAGGGTAATGCCCTATAGGGTTTAGGACGGGTTTTAGGATTAATAATAAAACCCTATAGGGTTTTGGGAGGGTTTTGGAACAGATGTAAAACCTGTTGGGAACCCGAACCCATTAATTATATATATATATATATATCAGACTTAATCTTTTTATTCTTCTTGCCATGTAATCCTATTCTCGTCAATCACGTCAAAGACAGCTTTTTTCTTTTTTTATTAAATTATTAAAAGAAACTAAAAAACCCTAAATCCTTAGTCCTCTCTCTCCAATCGCCTCTCACCTCTTTCGCCGCCGCACTCTCAAAAGTCAGACCTTAGTCCTCCACTCCTTCTCCTCCAAACCCAGCTTTTATTTTCCTTCTGGCATCACAATCGTAGCTCAAGGACCATCGGACGTGACTTTTACTTGGAACAACAAATAGATATGTTGTTATTTTCCTTCTTGAAATCGTTGCTCGTGGATCTCGGCAATGCACGACTCTAATTGTTTTTATATGCATGTCATATGAATTTATTTTTATCTAATTTTGGTGAACTATTCGTGCATTAAAAGAAGATGACTCTCTCTTTCCAAATTGGTGAAAATTGAATTATTCTTTTCGTAGATCCGACAAACTTTTTTAAGGAAAAAACTAACGGAGCCAAGAATTGTTTGGTTTTCGCAATTCTTAAAATGTGAGTGCTATAATTAGTATTGAATTTTTTAAAGCATCTTATCCATCCAGCAAGCGTACTGGGCCTTATCTTGTAATATAGCATGAGTCAAGTGTCGATCCCACAGAGATCTATTAACTACTAGACAATTATCAACTAATACTAATATCTAGGCAATTGATCTTTTAGATTAAGACTAAATTATCTAATTATTCTACTATGAATGCAGTGAGCTTTTGAAGAGAGATGATATGTTAGAAAAATGTGGGAAGGAGCAGAATCCACTTTAAACTATTGCCAATCAACTTGAAGTCATGTTATAATGATAATTAGATTCATGGATATTCATAAGAAATTGTAAAGATTTAAAACAGAGTTAAAAACCTTTTAAACCACAAAAACAATTCAATAGCTTCCGCTAAATAAATTATTATGGAATCAAAATTACAATTATAAACCTTCCGATTCTATAATTGACTAATACTTTATATTAACATCCCTAATTCCTTAGTGAGAAATCAATATAAAATTGCATTAATATTCATGGACAATTTCTAAATTAGATTAAACTCCGCCGCTTCCGCAATTGCATAATTTAATCTCAATTTATGAATTCATATGAACCCTAATTTCCCTTCCGAGTTATCAGAATTCTTATACACCAAAGATATGATGAATAATCAGAACTCAATATGAATATTTCATGATTCTAACTATCTTATAACATGGTTTCAAAGATCATTTTAGCATGTTTAAAGCTTCATCAACTTCCCACAAAAAGATTTAGCTACTCATGGATGATGATTCAAAAATCAGATAAGAAATTGCAAATGATTTCATTATGATCAAAATATTCAGATATATGAATTGCATAAAAGGAAAAGATCAGATATCACCAATTCAATATCAAAGCTTCACTTGCAAATTCTTGAAAACTTCAATATCTCTTCAAAATCTCTATGAATGCTAATTCTAATCTATGTATTGTAGTGTATTTCAGAGCTACTTGGATGTGGATTAGATGATTCTGAAAGTGAGGAGAAGACCCCTATTTATAGAAAAATTCGTGCAAGACATTAAATGAAATTTGTGTTTCACTTCGTACGCGGCAGTTATGGATCCTACGCCGGCGGCTTACAGGCGGCGTATCTTCAATTTCTCCTTGCGCAGGTAGTACATGGTAGCCTTCAATATCGGTTTCACATGTAGGCCGCTTCTACGCCGGCGGCTTAGATGTAGATCTAGCCGGCGTATGTGATCAGAAATGAAGCGTTGGGCCATTTATAACGAACGCCATTCCAAAGCCGGCGGCTTTTACACCGCGTAGACATCCAACAGATTTGTCGCTTCAATTTCCTCCAAGCGTTTATTATCTTCATGTCGCTTCAGATCTATGATGTACACTGCCTCAACGCCGGCGGCTTAGGAGCCGCGTATCTTGTAACTCCTTCAAAGCTGGTGACTTTCCAATTCTGAGCTGCCGGCCTTCAAGTACGCTGGCTTCTTCATCTCTACGCCGGCAGCTTTGAGGCGGCTTACAGTGTGGTTGAGACATATGCTCGGCAAAGCTGGCAGTGCTGGTAACGGCCTTGGTGTAAGCCGTCTGAACGCGCGGCTTTGAATGTTGAAATGCCGGCCTTGACTTCAATTTTTCCTATTTTTGATTCAAAGTCTCTTGTTTTGATTTCTTTGTCCAAATTAGTCCTGAAACATAAATTTAATCAAAACAAATATTCTAGCTCTTTAAATATCAACAGTTGTATAAAATATGATCTTATCAATTCCCCCACACTTGAACTTTTGCTTGTCCTCAAGCAAAAATGAAGAACAAATGAAATCTCTTATAGATAGTACAATTTTCCAATTTAATCACAATTTCTTTAACTTGTTTTTCTTGTATCTATTGCTCTAACCATACCAATTTCTTGTAATTAGAGTACTATAATCAAAATTTAGGAGTTAATCCAAACAAAACAAGTTTTAATCTCAACTTTTAACAAAGAACCTTCTATTCAAAAGCAAATACTCAATCCACTAAGGAAAAATACTCATTTAAACTTCATTGGATTTCTAGCTTATATATTCTAAGTAACACAAAATGAAAGCATGTGGTATCTACTTTTTCCTTAGAATTTCTCCTTCTTTATTATAAGTCTCCTTCCTTTGCATATTTGCATTCATTTTTCTTTTTCTTTCTCAAGCATTTATTTTCTTTTTGGGAGGTTTTTGCCTCCATCTTTTTGCTTTTCAAAGCTCATGAATTGAACTTTTGCCATTCTTTCCTTCTCGTTACAGTGAGTTCATTGAGTCGGCACATCCCAGGCTCATCACCTAAGTGACCAGGTTTCAAAATACCCCTAAGAACTCTTCCTCACTTTAACATTCAAGTTCAGATACTCATAACTCAAAATTTCAAGTCAGAGGAGTAGTGGCTATGCTTGTTTCTTTCTTTTTGAATGCAATAACAATATCAAAGACTTATTTTTATGAAGGATCACTAAGTTTAAAAGTTTCTTCTACCTCTTTCACTAAGTGTTAAAATTCAAAGAATATATACAAACTAAAATTTCAAATAGAAGTACCTGTTTATTTTTCACAAAAGGACTCGACCAGCTCTTAAATTTCCAATTCCAAAGTTAAAAATAAAGTAAACTTGTTCCTTAAGGATTTTACAACTTAATTTTAACTTAGTAAACCAATCACAACATCAGGTGAGTAAGATACTCTCACAAGTCAATTTCATTGCTTTTCGGTCTTTACTTTGTACTATCTCAAATTTCAAGAGATTTTTGAAAAAAATTTGGCAGAATTTCCTCATAATTTGCTTTCAAACCAAAAATACAAGGTGGAGATTTTCAATATAAATAACAGCAACAATAGATCATATTATCACTTCAATTCAACACTTCATTCAATTTATCCTTCCCCCACACTTCAACCAAACAGTGTCCTCACTGTTTTGCAACAAATTAAATCATAGAAAGGAATAAGAAATGAATTGGATACTTCCCTGAAGTCAGTCGTTTCATAGTCATCAAAATTTTGCATTGCAAGAGAATTTGCTTTGCTGGCTTTCCTGAAATCACTACAAAAGAAAAACAAAAAAAAAAATAAAAGCAGAAAAAAAATAAAGGAGTTCACCCACAGGAACTTGGGTACTCAATAAATATACAGGCCAATGAGAATAAAAATAATAAAGATCAAATTAGAGCTAGCAGGGTCTCTAGCTCTCTGGCCCTGGACTCTGTCTGCTGCTACCATCAGAAGTGTGTCTCTCAGTGCCTCTTGGGCTGGCCGTCTGTGTGTGCTCTGAACTGAGTCTTTCTGTAGGATATGAATTATGCCTAGACTCAGATGAAGTCTCATATCTCATGCCAGCCCCTGTCTCTGGGTTGATGCAGCAGATGGTCGTCTTCAATGCCTCAAAGATAGTCTTCCTAAATTTCTTGTTCTTTTCCTTTCCTTCTCTTGACTATCCCTGAGCTCCTGGCTCTGGCGCTTCAGCTCCTCAACATCCAGCCTAAGCTGGTCCATACCATAAGCTGATGAAGTGCCTGCAGGTGGAGGAGAGCGGATGTGGATGGAATCTCAAATGGAGCATCTCCAGGAAAGATATCCTGGAGCTCGACCTCCTCCAAAACCGGTGCTGTGCTGCTCTAGGGTTTTTCAGCAATCCCCAGCCTCGGAATGGTGTGATCTTCTTGCACTCAAATACCTCATCTCCTGTGGAGGCTCAAAAATGTCCATCCCTTTCAGCAGTCTAGTGATGTAGCCTCCACAACACAGGCCGAGTCCTGGTGTCATCTACCTGCCGGTATATAAAGTTTGCTATCTCCACCCCATGGTAATCATAGCCTCTAATAAGGCTAAACAAGTAGAACGTGTCGAACGTAGTCACCTTGCTGTGACTGGTCTTCTTGCAACTCAAGGTGTGTGCAAGAATATGGTGAAGCAGCTTGTGCTCAACGGCACGAAAAGATGTAGCCAGTGACTTGGAGGGGACAAAGTCCTCATTCGCTCTCTCAGGAGCAACTAACTGGAACCAGTATGCCTCCTGGGTCATGTCCTCCAGCCAACTGTTCGGCAGATTCCTATTGTCTGCTTCATTATCATACAGTCCCAGTATGTGGCCCATTTGCTTTAATTTAACTTCCCTGATCTGCCCGAATGCCTGGAACTGGAAAGTGGACTCCTCTCTGTCTAGGATGTTCTTCAGAGTAGACAAGAACTCAATCGTCAAGTTCTTGTATGCCGACTCCCGAAAATCAAATAGTCAGATCCAAGCTGGATCCTGGACAATCTCTCTAATCTGGTCAATGATCCCAAATTCATCCAGCAGGCACCAGTGTAAATACTGGGTATTTAAGAAATTCATCTTTACGAGCCTCTTCTTCCTATCCTTCGCGTACTGCTGACTAGACAGCAGATTTTGGTTCTGTGAACCCGATGTAGATGCGTCAATGGTCTTTATCACTTTTGTCTTAGAGCCATTCCAACAAATAATTTGAACCCAATTTAGAATTAAGGAATGCACAATTTCAATGAAATTCTAATTTATGCCTAAAGCATAATTTTGAACAATTTTGATATCAAGGCATATAACTAGTGCAGCTATTGATCATGAAATTGAATGGAGCATTTACACTTGCAAAACAATATGAAAGCTGGCAGCTTAGGCTTGCCAGCTTAGAATTGAACGTTGGAATTTCAAATTTTTCAAATAAAAATGTTTTTCAAAATTTCTTCATTACAAGTCCAAAAACATTTTCATACTGAAATTTTTATCAAAATTGAGCACAATTCTAAATTTCAAGTTCAATTCGAGCAAATTTGAGCATAATGCAAGAATTTAAGCCACTAACTAATATGAAAATTTTCTAATCCAGCAGCTATAACATCAATTTCCAAAAACCCTAAATTCGAAATTTCATAAGCTCAAGAACCCTAATTTTCCAATCTAGCAGTAATCATGAATCAACACCTCACCGGTTGCAAAAACAATATATGGAATGAAATCCACTTTCAACAGATCATTAACATCATCCAAGCAATCAATTTCACGAAGAGCATAAATCTATATCAATGACAGTCATCTAAACCCAAATTGACAGATTTCATATAAACAATGCAATGTAATAGATTTGAACAGAGGATTAAGAGCAAAAATCTTTGAATTTACTTACTTGGAAGATGGATTCAACGTAATGAGATGTGGGAATGAGCTACGGATTTGTTAAGTGAGAGTAAGAGAGAATGAGTATAGAGAAATGAGAAAGAGAGAGAGGATTCGTACCTGTTAAAAAGCAATCTGCAGACCCTATGCCGGCACTTCTGCCGTGTAAGCCGGTGGCTTATAGCCAGTGTAAACAAAAAAATTTCATACAGAGAGCATCAGGCTGGCAGCTTACCCATTTACACTGCCGGCTTAAGTGGATACACCAGCTTAAAGCTGGCAGCTTATAATCCCAGGTGCCGGCTTTGATTAGGAATTCTCAAAAATCCCAAAAACCTTGAACATACGCTGGCACTAAGCCGGCAGCGTTCACCTTACCCTTGCCTGTGTAAATGATATTTCAAACGCCGGCACATAAGCCGGCGGCTTTTACCTCCCCATTGTCGGCTTCTTTTGCGGTGCTCACCTACTCCTACATTGAGATTTACACCGGCCAAAAGCTGGCGGCGTTGAACCGGCTTTCCTTGTTTTTTCAAAGCTTGCTCAAGGCTGGCAGCCTTGAGCCGGCTTTCAGTGTTTTCCTTTTTTTTTTTTTTTAATATATCAAATATCACCTGCCACACTAATAACTAAGTTAGTAAAAACAAAACAAATAAAACTATTTTAAAATTAGACATGGGTTGCCTCCCAAGAAGCGCTTAGTTTAAAGTCGCTTAGCCCGACTTTCCTGATCTGATTATGGTTCTTTGAGATTCATGACAGTAGTAGTACTGTCAAGATTTTCCCCCTCAAAATAATGTTTGAGCAGTTGCCCATTCACTTTAAAAGTCCGATCATCCTCAGTTTTTAATTCCACCGTTCCATATGGAAAAACTCTTGCAATCTCAAACGGTCCCGACCATCTTGACCGTAATTTTCCAGGAAACAACTTCAAACGAGAATTGTAAAGTAAAACTTTTTGTCCAGGAAAAATTCTCGTTTGATGATGTTTCTATCATGCCATTTCTTTGCTCGTTCCTTATAGATACGAGCACTTTCAAATGCCTCATTCTCCATTCTTCCAGCTGATTCAATTGGAGCAATCTGTTTTTACCTGCAGCTTTTTCATCAAAGTTAAGAAATTTTATGGCCCAATATGCCTTGTGCTCAAGTTCTACAGGAAGATGACATGATTTACCAAAAACAAGCATATATGGGGACATTCCAATAGGGGTTTTAAAAGCAGTCCTGTAAGCCCATAATGCATCATCTAATTTTGAAGACCAATCTTTTCTTGATGCATTAACAGTTTTTTCCAAAATCCTTTTTATCTCCCTATTGGAAACTTCAACTTGCCCACTTGTTTGTGGATGATAGGGGGTAGCACTTTATGTGTAACACCATATTTTGCTAAAAGTTTTTCAAATTGCTTGTTACAAAAATGAGACCCCCCATCACTAATTATAGCTCTGGGCACCCAAATCTGGTAAAAATGTTCTTTTTCAAAAATTTTAAAACTACTCGGGCATCATTTGTTTGTAAAGCAACAGCTTCAACCCATTTTGAAACGTAATCAACTGCCACAAGTATATATTTATTTGAAAAAGATGAGGGAAAAGGACCCATAAAGTCAATCCCCCAAACATCAAAAAGCTCAATTACCAGAATATTGTTTTGTGGTAATTCATGCCGTTTAGAAATGTTACCTGTCTTTTGACATTGAGCACATGACATAATGAAATTCCTGCAGTCACGAAACAAGTTAGGGCCAATAAAATCCAGATGATAACACTTTTGCTGCAGTCCTTTGAACACCAAAGTGTCCCCCTGCTTCTCTTGAATGACAGTGTTCTAAATGCTCAGCTGATCAGATTCAGGTACACATCTTCTAATTATTTGGTCAGCACATTTTAACAGATATGGTTCATCCCAAAAATATTGTTTTACATCATGCAAAAACTTTTTCTTTTGAGGATAAGACAAACCATATGGGATAATCTTACTACCAAATAATTCACAATATCAGCATACCATGGCAAATCTAGGATTTCTACTGCATGCAATTGTTCATCAGGGAACTTTTCATTATGGGAATGTCTAAACTATCAGATTCAAGTCTAGACAAATGATCAGCAATTACATTCTCAGTTCCCTTTTTATCTTTAATTTCAAGATCAAATTCTTGCAGTAGTAAACCCATCTAATCAACCTAGGTTTTGCATCAGCTTTAGCAAACAAGTACTTGAGAGCTGCATGGTCAGTATATACTACACTTTAGAACCTATCAGATAAGGCCTAAATTTATCACATGCAAAGATAACAGCTAAAAGCTCTTTCTCAGTAGTGGCATAATTTCTTTGGGCCTCATTTAGTGTTCTACTTGCATAGTATATAACATGAAAGATCTTACCTCGTCTCTGACCAAGTACCGCTCCACCGCAAAGTCGCTGGCATCACACATGAGTTCAAAGGAAGCTCCCAGTCTGGCGCAATGATTACTGGTGTAGAAATGAGCTTTTCCTTTAATGAATTGAATGCCTGCAAACATTTGTCATCAAAATTGAACACCGCATCTTTTTCCAGAAGGTTGCAAAGAGGTTTGGAAATCTTGGAGAAGTCCTTGATAATCGTCTATAGAAGCCAGCATGTCCAAGAAAACTTCTGACTCCTTTAACAGTCGTGGGTGGTGGTAACTTCTCAATGATCTCCACTTTGGCTTTATCCACTTCAATTCCTCTCGCAGAGATTTTGTGACCCAACTATCCCTTCTCTACCATGAAGTGGCATTTTTCCCAATTCAAGATCAGATTGGTATCTTTGCATCTTTGTAAACCGAGGCTAAATTCTCAGACAAAGATCAAATGACTTTCCAAAGACTGAAAAATCATCCATAAAGATTCATGAAATTCTCAAGCATATCAGAGAATATAGCCATCATACACCTCTGAAATGTAGCAGGTGCATTGCAAAGTCCAAAGGGCATTCTCCTAAAGGCAAATGCCATAGGGACAAGTGAATGTTGTTTTCTCTTGATCATCGGGTGCAATAGAAATTTGATTGTATCCAGAATATCCATCAAGAAAACAATAATAGTCATGCCCTGCAAGTTTCTCCAACATTTGATCAATGAAGGGAAGGGAAAGTGATCCTTTCGGGTGGCATCATTCAATTTCCTGTAATCAATACAAACTCTCCACCCAGTCACAGTACGAGTAGGAATCAATTCATTTTGCTCATTTTTCACTACAGTCATACCACCTTTCTTTGGCACTACTGAACTGGACTAACCCATTTACTATCAGAGATAGGATAGATATACCTGCGTCAAGCAGCTTCAGAACTTCTTTCTTGACAACTCTTTAAGTGTTGGGTTAAGTCTCCTTTGTGGTTTGAACTGTAGGTTTACACTCAGCTTCCATAAGAATTTGTGAGTGCAAATCATAGGGCTAATACCCTTAATGTCTGCAATGGTCCATCCGATTGCTTTTTCGTGCTTTTTCAACACTTCAATCAACTGTTGTTCTTGTTCATTTGTCAATGCAGATGAAATGATGATTGGCAAAGTATCGCCACTTCCAAGAAAAGCATACTTCAGATGATCAGGAAGGGGTTTAAGTTCCAAAGTAGGTGTTTGCATCAAAGATGGAACTTGCTTTTGCTCATTTGTACCCAATGTTTCATAATATCTGCTTTTGATCATTGGTACATCTTCCAGTGTTTCTTCATCCTCTTCATCACTCCAATTGTCCAAGTCTCTCAAAACAGATTCCATAGTCTCCACACCGGTTTGTTCCTCAAGTGATTCAGAAACCAGCTCATCAATGGTATTGATAGTGTAACAGGCATCAGTATCATCAAATTTCTTCATTGCCTCATAGACATTGAAAGTAACCTGTTCATCCATCACCCGTAATGTAAGTTGTCCTTGTTCCACATCAATTAGTGCTTTACCTGTTGCAAGGAATGGTCTGCCCAAGATCATGGGAACTTCCCTATCTTCATCCATGTCTAAGACTACAAAATCCACAGGGAAAAAGAATTTGTCAACTTTAACTAGGACATTGATGTATTTTACACTTCTATCAGCAAGTTGCAAGGTTAGATGTGTCTCCTTGCAATCTCCAAGTCCTAGTTTTTGAAATACCGATAAAGGCATTAAGTAGATACTTGCACCAGAATCAATTAAAACTTTATCAAAATGACAATCACCAATGGTGCAAGGAACAGTAAAACTTCCCTGATCTCGAAGTTTAGTGGGCAGACTGGGTGTATGTTTCTATAGGATCATGGAACATTCTCCAGTGAGTATCACATTTCCATCAATCTTCCTCTTGTTAGATAGCAACTCTTTGATGAATTTCGCATAGGAAGGCATATCAGAGAATATAGCCATCATACACCTCTGAATATAACCACCAACACCATTAAGTTTGACAGTGTTGGTGTACTGGAGAAATTTGGCAAGGTGTTCATCTGGCGTCTCATTCGGATATCCTCCAAATTGATGTGACTCAACCATTTAAATTAGGTACAGTTTAAGCTCAAAGTTGTTAGCCTCCACAGTGGGCATTCTTATGGCTGGATCTTGAACAGTAGATACTGTATAGTCTCGAATTGCCCTTGGAGCGGGAGCAGCTGGTTGCAACTGGTTGTTGTTATCATTGATTCCTTGATTTTTTGTGCCATTGCTCCTCTTCTTTGGTTCCTTCTTCTCTGTTGATGCAAGGTTCTTTCAATCTCAGGGTCTAAGGGTGGAAGTTCAGAACTTCTACTTCTTCGCATAAAACCTGCAAAGAGAAAAGGAAAAATTTAAAACTAAACTTAAACCTAAACTACTAGCAAAGCTGAAGGTAGTCTAATATTAATAAGATCCCCGGCAACGGCGCCAGAAAACTTGATGTGCTATAATTAGTATTGAATTTTTAAAGCATCTTATCCAGTAAGTGTACTAGGCCTTATCTTGTAATATAGCATGAGTCAAGTGTCGATCCCACAGAGATCTATTAACTACTAGACAATTATTAACTAATGCTAATATCTAGGTAAATGATCTTTTAGATTAAGACTATATTATCTAATTAAGTATCTACTATGAATGCAGTGAGCTTTTGAAGAGAGTGATATGTTAGAAAAATGTGGGAAGGAGCAGAATCCACTTTAAACTATTGCCAATCAACTTGAAGTCAAGTTATAATGATAATTAGATTCATGGATATTCATAAGAAATTGTAAAGATTTAAAAACAGAGTTAAAAACCTTTTAAATCACAAAAATAATTCAATAGCTTCCGCTAAATAAATTATTCATGGAATCAAAATTACAATTATAAACCTTCCGATTCTATAATTGACTAATACTTTATATTAAAATGCCCAAATTCCTCAGTGAGAAATCAATATAAAATATTGCATTAATATTCATGGACAATTTCTAAATTAGATTAAACTCCGCCGCTTCCGCAATTGTAATTTAATCTCAATTTATAAATTCATATTAACCCTAATTTCTCTTCCGAGTTATCAGAATTCTTATGCACCAAAGATATGATAAATAATCAGAATTCAATATGAATATTTCATAATTCTAACTATCTTATAACATGGTTTCAAAGATCATTTTAGCATGTTTAAAGCTTCATCAACTTCCCACAAAAAGGATTTAGCTACTCATGGATGATGATTCAAAAATCAAATAAGAAATTGCAAATGATTTCATTATGATCAAAATATTCAGATATATGAATTGCATAAAAGGAAAAGATCAGATATCACCAATTCAATATATCAAAGCTTCACTTGCAAATTTTTTAAAAACTTCAATATCTCTTCAAAAATCTCTATGAAATGCTAATTCTAATCTATGTATTGTAGTGTATTTCAGAGCTACTTGGAATGTGGATTGGATGATTCTGAAAGTGAGGAGAAGACCCCATATTTATAGGAAAAATTTCGTGCAAGACATTAAATGAAATTTGTTGTTTCACTTCGTACGCCGGCAGTTATGGATCCTATGCCGGCGGCTTACAGGCGGCGTATCTTCAATTTCTCCTTTGCGCAGGTAGTGCACTAGTAGCCTTCAATATCGGTTTCACATGTAGGCCGCTTCTACGCCGGCTGCTTAGATGTAAATCTAGCCAGCATATGTGATCAGAAATGAAGCATTTGGGCCAATTTATAACGAACGTCGTTCCAAAGCCGGCGGTTTTAGCACCAGCATAGACACTCCAACAAATTTGTCGCTTCAATTTCCTCCAAGCGTTTATTATCTTTATGTCGCTTCAGATCTATGATGTACACTGCCTCAACGCCGGCGGCTTAGGAGCCCGCGTATCTTGTAACTCCTTCAAAGCTGGTGACTTTCCAATTCTGAGCTGCCGGCCTTCAAGTTTGTTGGCTTCTTCATCTTCTACGCCAGCAGCTTTGAGGTGGCTTACAGTGTGATTGAGACATATGCTCGGCAAAGCTGGCAGTGCTGGTAACGGCCTTTGGTGTAAGCCGTCTGAACGCCGGCGGCTTTGAATGTTGAAATTCAGCCTTGACTTCAATTTTTCCATTTTTGATTCAAAGTCTCTTGTTTTGATTTCTTTATCCAAATTAGTTCTAAAACATAAAATTTAATCAAAACAAAGAGCCATTCTAGCTCTTCTAAATATCAACAAGTTGTATAAAATATGATCTTATCAAAATGCTTCTTAATATAGCTTATTGAAATTTGTTTAATAATAATCAATTCTTTTATAAGGAATAGATTAATTTAAAATTTTTTTTATTTGTAATAGACAAATTAATTTAAAAAATTTGGATCCATTGAACACCATCTATAAGAGCATCCCAACTTACTTTTACAAAATATTTTTTAATAATTTTTTAACTATGTTAGTGTAAATAATACTTTATAAAATTTATCATCAATAAATTATGTAAATATGTAAAACAAGTATAATATATATTATTGATATTTAATTTATTATCATTTAAAAAATAATTAATAAATTTAGTTTTGATAGTTCCGTGCTTATATTGGCCATAGATCATTGGCATTTTCTTCAGAATATTTTAAGGAGCATAACAAAACACCAGGAAAACAAAAAAAAATAAATTTACCTATGGTGCAAATGGGAAATATGGAACGGCTTTAATTTGGGAAAAATAATTTGGCCTACCTAACGGTGGATGTTATTCTGACACAAGCCAAGTTAGAATTGTATTAAGAAAGATACTTAGGGTTTACAAATTTCGCCAATATCTTAGTCTTTCGGAATATAAGTTTTTATTAATAGGACAAATTTTGTTCTTTTAAAATTTTGAAAATCTGTAAATGAGTCTGACTTCTTGAATCTTATTGTTGGAATGAAAACATGACAAGATATAATGCAATGATGATAATGAAAGGGACACAGACACCTAAAGTTCATGAAACAAAGACACACTTTAGTTAATTCAATATAAGATAAAACTCTTGATTTTCCATTGATATAATGTTCTTTATTCCAATTCCATTGATATGATATTTAATATTATCCTTTCATGCAGTTAATTTGAGTATGGATGTAGATGAATATGGAGGAAAATGTCAATGATTTTGATCCTATGGAAAAACCATCTCTACCACCTAGACCAAGAAAACCAACAATAACATCAGGCTCTCTTGTAGCAAGTAGCGCCAATCAAATAGACAACGCCAACAAGTATAAGTTGGCTTCTTCTGTATGGTCTGAGATGGTGAAGAAAACGATCGAAGTTGCAATTTGCAACCATTGTTCAAAAAGATTGAAAGCAGTAAGTAAAAATGACACCAAGCACTTGCATAATCACTTAAAAAATTGCATTCAAAGAAACAATCATGGAGACCTTAGACAATATCTCTTGTCAATGGAAAGAAACCGAAGTGAGAGTGATAGTAGTAGCTTGACAATAGGAAACTGGACTCGTAATCAAGAAACTGCTAGGCAGAAACTTGCAAAGGAAATTGTTGTCCATGAGTATCCTATTTCAATAGTTGAGCATGAATATTTTAGAGAGTACATAGAGTATTCAACCTCTTATTTAGCATGTGAGTCGTACAACCATAAAGAAAGAAATTGAGCATTTATAATGCAGAAAGGGAAAACTTGAAGGTGCAACTGAAAGGGCTTAATTCTCGAGTGGCAATAACAATTGATATGTATACTTCAAATCAGAAAAAGGGATACATGACTGTTACTGCATACTTCATTGACAACAACTGGAAACTTCAAAGTCGACTCTTGATGTAAGTCTCTATACTTGTATATATTCTATCTAATGTATCTAAAAATTAGAATCTCTTTTAATTATTGTTACATTTATATGCAATTTTTTGTATGTTCCAACTCCACATACAAATGAAAATCTTGCTAAGGGATTATTTAAGTCATTGATGGCATGGAATCTAGATAGAAAATCATCTACCGTCACTATCGATAATTGTTCAACAAATGATGCAATGATTGCAACTCTGTTATTAAAGTTGCGAAAGGATGATTTGATTCTTCGTAGGAAGATATTGCATATGTGTTGTTGTGCGCATATTTTGAACTTAATTGTTAGAGATGGTGTGACTGGGATAGAAAGTGCAATAGAGAAGATTCGTGATAGTATCCAGTTTTGGTTAGCAACTCCATCACGAGTTGAGAAATTTAGGGAACCTTGCAAGTAGCTAGATGTCTCATACAGTAGAAGGCTTTGTTTGGATTGCAAGACTCGATGGAATTCAACATATAACATGTTTCTTACTGCCATTGGATATAAAGAAGTTTTTTATAGAGTTCAACATTTGGATAGACATTATAAAAGTCTTCCTTTAGATGATGATTGGGAGTTGGCTGAAGAAATATGCAAAAAGTTGGCTATTTTTTATGAGGTATCTAACCTATTTTCAGGTACTAATTATCCGACTGTAAATTATTATTTTTGGAAAGTATATACAATTAGAAATGCATTGATTGAATGGAAGGATTCTCTTGATTTGAATATTAGTGTCATGGCTAAAAAGATGTTTGAAAAGTTTGAAAAATAGTGGGGTGATGTTCATGTCATTATGGATGTATGTACTATGTTGGATCCTCGCTTTAAGATGAAGGTGATGGATTTTGTGTTTCATAAGGTTTTTGGAGTGAATGCTTCTAAAGAGATACAAAATGTCAAGGACACTGCTTATGAACTAATTCAAGAATATCAAGGTAAATCTAAATCTCGCCAAAGTAAGAGCTCAAATGGTAGATCTTCTCAAATCCTTTCCTCAGAGGTGGCAGTGGCACTAGTGCTCCAACTTCAACTGATCCTATTATGGAATGTTATTTAGAATATTTGAAAACTACCACCATTGATGTCCAGGTAAAGTCAGAGTTAGACCATTATTTAGAAGAACCTGTGGAGCCTTGGATGGAAAACATTAAGTTTGATATTCTTGAATGGTGGAAACTGAGTGTAATGAAATATCCTACGTTAACAAAGGTAGCTAGAGATATACTAGCTATTCTCGTGTCCACAGTTGCATTTGAATCTGCATTTAGTACCGGCGGTCGAGTAATTAGTTCACATAGAAGTCGACATAAAGCAGATACCATAGAGGCATTGATGTGTACTCAAAGTTGGATAGTTCATAAATCAAGTGGTAAGAGACTAGTAAATTTATTTATTTATTTATTTTTTAAAAATGTTTTCACCATATATCTAATGTATTGGAAATGTTTTGCTTTTTATTTTTTTTGTAGGTATGAAGACAAATGAAGAAGAAGATGAAAATGAGTAGTGAAATATATGAGGATTTTAAATTTGTATTGTAATTTGATGCGAGATGCTTTTACTTTGTCTAATTTTTATTTCACTTTAAAATTTGTATTGTGATTTGATAAATGTTGTGATGAACATTACATTATCTTTAATTTGGTTTCCTAAGACACTTTTGATTTTCTTCCTATGAAAATAGTATTTTATAAAGGGATTGTATAAGTAATGATAAGAGTTTTCTTCTTAGCTTGTGAAGTAGGAAAATATGGAAAAACCCTATAGGGTTTGGGACGAGTACCCTATAGGTTTTGTTTAGCGGGTTTCGGGTTCATGGACAAAAACCCTATAGGGTTTCAGACGGGCTTCGGGAACCCTACTAGGTATTAGGTTCGGGTTCAGGTTTTAGTATACCCTTCCCAAACTCGTCTCGGTTGCATTCCTACACACAACCTAATCCCTATATATAGGCATCAATGTAGATAGCATGCTCCTCACCACTTACTGGTAAGGCTAGCACTAGAGCATATATTAACTTGTTCTTCAACTACTAAAAATTGTTTTCACAGTCTTCACTCTATTCATAGCTTACCCCTTTCTGTGTCAGTCTGGTTAATAGACTTGCAATTTTGGAAAAATATTCCATCAATCTTCTGTAATATCTAGCCATTCCTAGAAAACTTCTGATTTGTAACACATTCTTAGGTCTTGGCCATTTGACAACAGCTTTTACTTTCTTAGGGTCTACTGATATTCCATCTCCACTTACAACATGCCCTAAGAAAGAAACTTGTTCTAACCAGAACTCACACTTCGTGAACTTGGTATACATTTTCTCATTTTGTAATATGGTTAAAAATAACCTCAGATGTTATTCATGTTCTTCTTTTGATTTATAATACACCAGCACATCATCAATAAACACTACTACAAACAAGTCTAGAAAATCTATGAAGACTCTGTTCATAAGATCCATAAAAACTGCTGGTTCATTGGTAAGACCAAAAAGCATGGCATAAATTCATAGTGTCCATAATTGGTCCTAAATGTTGTCTTTTGTATATCCTTTACTTTAATTCTCAACTTGTGATATCCAGATCTGAGACTAATCTTCGAAAATATTTTTGTTCCTACTAGTTGATCAAACAAATCATCTATCATTGGCATATGGTACTTGTTATCGATAGTCACATGATTTAGCTCTCTATAGTCTATGGATAATCTCATATTGCCATCCTTCTTCTTCACAAATAGAATTGGAGCTCCCCAGGGTGAAACATTAGGTTTAATAAGCTTTTTGATCAATAGATCATCTAGTTGCATTTTGAGCTCTACAAGTTCTATATAAGCCATGTGATATGGTGTCTTCAAAATTGGTGTAGTACCAGACATCAAGTCTATACAGAATTCTACTTCTCTCTTGGTGATAATCTGGTAAATCTTTTGGAAACACCTCATGGTACTCACACACTACTGGTATCTGAGAAAGATCTTTTTTTCATTTATCCCCTATCATTATAGCTGCCAAAGCTGATCTTCCCCATAACTCATATGTAGGTAGTTTTAGCATTCTTTGCAGTTCAACTTTATAAGCAAACTGGTCTCCATCCAACAAACTAAATTCTACCATTAGATTGCCACAATCTATTACAACATGATATTTCACCAACCAATCTCCTCCCAATATTACATCAAAATCTAGCATATTCAAGACTACAAGATTTACATGTAAATGCCTACCTTCTATCTCTATATTCACATTCCTACAAATCATGTTCAACACAATTTTACTTCCCAAAGGTGTACTAACAGAGAAACATTTAGACATATGCTCAACGTGTACACCACAAACAAATACAAACGTCTCAAATATACAAGAAAAACTTTCACCAGTATCAAATAACACATAAAAATTATGCAGGAGTATAGGTAACATACCCATAATAGTGTCAACACTAGATGTATCTCGATGCTAGAGAGCATATACTTTAGTTAGTGCTTTATGTCCTTTGACTAGAATGATGTGTTCTACCTATCGAAACTCCTAGAAACTACATGTTTCACAACTTCTTTACAATCAATTGCTTGGTGTCCTCTCTATCCACACTTGAAACAGAATACTTGTGAAAGGACTTTATCTGTGTAGAATTGGGGTTATGTCCCACGTTGCCACATGAGAAAAGGCATTCTCAAGCCATTTGCAATCTTTTATATCATGAGGTCTAAAACATCTGCTACATTTCTTTTCAACACTCTGCATTGCTGATCTAAAATGTTGTGTAATAGGTCTCTTTCCTTTGTCCTGAGTCAGAACACTAGAAGCTCGTCTTTTACCAAAATGGATCTAACCTCTATAGGACTCATGACTCTTCATCTTGTTCAGACCCTGCTCTACAGTTTTAGCTTTGTTGACCATCACTGAGTAATTGGTCAAATACATTAAGTTTACCTAATATTGTATCTCAGGTGATCATGCTTTTTCTATATATGCTTTTTAAAAAACTTTTTAGTTATATTCAATTTCCTTTAAATGAGCAGATCTTTAACCGATAGTGTTGGGTACGTGTGCAGTAATAAAATTTAGGTGAATATCGAGTCGAATCCATAGGAGTGAGGACTAGCTATCAACATATCATCCAATTCATAGCTAGGAAATCAAAAGATGTTTCTATTTTTGTATTTTCTTTTAATAAAACTAAACTACTAAAAATTTGGATTTCCACACTCAAATAGAATTAGGTTTAGAGCCAATCAAATCTAGAAATAAATTAAATGTTACTATTGACCAAAAATGCACTTGTCAATCCAAATCATCAATGGGTTCAACTTTTTCATCAATGAAGAACAAGATAACAATTCCTTTTCCCAAAGTGAACCATTACCCTAAAATTATCAATCAATGTTCCCTATTCCTAGAAAGTGATTAATTAACAATTATTTTTCTAATTCACCAAACCCTAATAGAATTACAACCCAACCCTATGTGAAATGTAATCCTAATTAGATTTTCACAAAGCGATTAGAAAAGAATTTCCCAATTACAATCCTAATTTATCATGAATTCCAAATAAAGCCAAAATTGCATGATTTGTGAAATAACATTGATAATAGAATATGAACAAGGATTCAATAAACAATTAAACCACAATCCAAAAATCCAGATCAATAACTAAAAACCCTAATCAGATCACACAAGAGAAAGCTATAAACAAAATCCAATATATGAATCAAAAAAAAGGAATGAAATCACCTTGATAAGGAATTCCATGCCAAAATCCATACATAAATGATGTTAACTTAATCCCGGTATGGAATCCTTATTCAATCAACAAGAAAAGATCTCTAGTGTTCAAGCCCTAATTCTATCAAGGAGCTATGGAGAAATATCAAAGAAAATCATGCCTAGGGTTTTTATTTTCAAAAGATACAATAAGAGAAATTTATATAGGAAAAGTCACAGGGAAGATACGTTGGCACTCTACACCGGCGGTGTACTTTTGGATCTAGCCGGCCTTCTTTTTAAAATTTGATTTCCAAGAGCATTTTTGAATATACACTGGCTTCAAAGCTGCGGCCTTGAATCTCTAGTAGCCGGTGTACATTGTAAAATTAATTTCGAAGCAAGATAGATGATAGCCTTTAAGTAGTGTTGATGTGTAGAAACTTCATGGCGATTTTTGACCCTAATCCAATTGGAATTTGGAAAAACTTATAAAATTAAAGTTTTATATCTTTCTCTCCTCTTTCTATAGGATCTTGAATCATATCAAACGGACCTTGGATGAGAAAAATATATCAAATTTACGAAAACAATGTCAATCTGCAAATCTTACTGATGTTCTGCACTTGCAGTGCTTCGAGATTTTCAACCTTCATTCTTTCATAATTAGCAAAAACTCAAAACATGAAGATTGTATATATATCTCTTTTCTTTCCATAGAGGTTGAATCACATCAAAAGAAGATCATATGAGAGAGATATCTGTAAGTTACCAAACTCTATCATTTTCCAAAACGTGAACACCATCACTATAATAGCAGCAACTTCATGGCATATTTTGACGCTGATGCATTCCGAATTCATTCAAGACCAAAACACGGAAATTGAAGATATCTCTCTTAGGTTTCAGTAGCATTTGAAATCATCTCAATAGGAGCTCAGATGAGAGAGATATGTTGAATTTATGAAACATCGCTAAAACTGTCGATACTTGCATGGCCGGCCTTGCTTGATTTTTTCCCAAATTTGCATGAAACTTCTCCCAATTGTATTTGTTGTTTAAGTCCTTAATGACCTGAAATAATAATTTAAGCATACCTAAGTACTGTTTCCATTCGATTTCTATAAAATC
Organism: Combretum micranthum; assembly: GCA_024138025.1. Taxonomy (NCBI): domain Eukaryota; kingdom Viridiplantae; phylum Streptophyta; class Magnoliopsida; order Myrtales; family Combretaceae; genus Combretum; species Combretum micranthum. Next base: position 109,767 of record JAMXBD010002740.1, on the reverse strand, counting down.
TATAATAGATAAACATGATTTGATTATTGCAAAATTGAGTAAAATATGACTTTATCATCAGGCTCCAACTGTAAGCTTCGACTTTCTTTGTAAACCAAGCTTGACTTTGAGAACTGAATCGGAAATCAAAACCCTAAATCGGAGTAGTTAGGGTTAGAAAGAAACTTAGAAATCCTAAGTCCAGCTCCACCAAGAATGAAATCCTAGAGCTTTTGAGAGCAAGTTAATATAGATTATAGTTCTAAGGAATATATCGAAACATAAAAAGATTAGTTTTGGGAAATTATCTGTTTCAAACCCAACCAAGATCCATTCCAGAAAACCAGGCCTCGGGACTTGATATTAGAAAAATATTCTAGAATACTCATTAAGACTGGAATTTAATAAGGAATTCAAAAATATATTTATTATAATTTTTTGGTTTATAAAAATTACAGTTATAGCTTTTTTATTGTATTTTCTTTACTAACTAGTAGTTTAATTATCTAATCTACTATTTATTACTATTCATAAGTACAAGCCCATACTCTACTCACACTCACAAGCCATACCCTTACTCTTACATCTTTACAATCAAACCTTACCCCATTACATCATATTCCTTATATTTACTTTTCCAACTTATTTTATTACACAACTAATTTGAAATTTTGTACAAAATTCATTTTCTTTCCCTCTCTTTCCCTTATGGCCGGCGCACCCCCTCTCTTATTTCCCTCTCAATTGTCTTATTTTTCTTCTTTTATTTTATGTGTACAAAACCCTAAAAACCCTCACTATATATAATCTTTTATGTCTTCATTTTCACTTTTGCAAAATTTTTCACGAACTCTCCTTCTTCCTCTCTTGTGTGTCGTAACACCTCCTCCCTATACACACACTCTCACATTTTTTTTTCAACTTCTCTTGCTTATAAAGATTAATAGGTATATATCTAAAACTTACCACTACAAAAACATGTAATGGCTAGATCATTCATGTGTGGATTCATAAAAATCCCCATAAGCTTCATGTTAGGGACATGAATTCACTAGAACATGAAAATTAAGCCATCACAAGTTGTGGATCTTTTGTTTAAAGTTCATATGTTTGTCATAATCATAATGTATGTTCATATAGTGATGATTTCATGTAGGAATCTTGCTACTACATTATTATCATGGTAGTATACTTCATTTCATGCATCTAACATGATCATTACACTTAGATCTAACTTTTAAACATTTATTCTTTTACATGATATTGGAGATCTCATGCATTTATTATGCTTAAGATGAATAAATGGTCATAAAGATTTTTGTTTTATGTAAATAAATGTTTTGTTATTTCTAAAAGTTAGGATATTTATGAAGATGAGCGAAAAAGCTCAAGAACAAATTTGGTTTCATCAAAACAAACTTTTGCAAATTCGGATGGAAAAAGAGTTTTATTTTGAAAACCTATTTTTCAACTCCAAAACATGAGTTTTGTGTGAAAAATGAAGGGCTTATGGAATAGGTATCAATAGGAGATGATTTTTATAAGTTAATGGTAGGTCTACTAAGAGAAATTTGTCAAACAAGAAATATTTGCAAGATAGAAAAATTTAGATCTTATGTTATAACATGAAATTCGTAACTAGGAAAAGAGGACATGTAAACACCTATTTTTCAAACTCGAAATAGAAGTTTTATTAAGGAAATATAGTCCTTAGGGGATATGAAGAGTGGAGCCTTAATTTTTCAAGTATCAAATGAGTTTTTCTTAAAGAAATCACCTCAAAATCATTTTTTAAAAAAATTCGGAGCTAGGAATAGCCCATATTTAAACACTTATTTACAAAGTGTAAAATGAGGATTTTCGTTGAAAAATGAAGACCTTAAGGAATAGATATAGTAAAGACTTAGTTTTAGTAAGAATAAATTAATTTTATTAAGAAAAATCTCTAAAACAAGTATGGTTTATCAAGAACACAAAACTAAACTTGCTAGGTTGAGTATTCATGATATCTTGCAAAGTAGAAGTTTCTAAAAATGTTCTCTAATAGAATATCATCAAGAACATACATACATAAAGCTCATAAAAATGCAATATATATTGCATGCATATTTTGCATAGATAGTAGAAATATCATAATTCCTCACAAAAACAATTTCGAAAATGGATGTTTGGATACTGACCAGAATTGTTTGGATCCTTTCAAAACTTAAAATTTTTCAAAACTGAGATATTATATTATAATTAGATAAATCTTTCAAAGTAGATAGGAATCGGTATATAATTTGTGAAATTCTAAGTTAAAATGACCAAGTTATTGCCGTTTTAAATTGAAATTTCCAATAATGATGAGAATGATGAACTTAATAGTTCTTATGCAATAAAATGGGTTAGATATGAGTTGAAATACTCATTTGGTTATTTCTTTCGTTTAGGTGACTTGGATCCCGATGATTCATTACCACCGGATTATTATTACTAAGAGACCGGCGATCAATGGTCGAGTGAGTATTACATCTTAAGTTCATTTCTTGCTTGTGTTTGTAGTAATTAGTTGCACTAGATTATGAGACAAAAGATAAAATGGAATTGCATGATGGGAATTATGGGGGATTATGTATGCTTGTTGATGAGTTGAGAAATTGTGATAAGAATATCGAAACTGGGTGATTAACTTGTGTTTGTTTAAAGTATTCTAGGATTGATTGTCTGCGAGATTGGTTGATCACCTAAAAATTTGTATTAACAATTATTCGGATTGATAAATTAATATGGATATAAGCACTTCACAATGGGGATGGAGCATTACCATATGTTGGTTACCCGTGATCCGCAAGCGGCTAAAAGTTGGTTGATCATGATTCATAAACGACACAAATGAATTGGTTGATCATGATCCATAAACAACATAAGTTGGTTGATCGTGATCCATAAATGACATAAGTTGGTTAGCTGTGATCCATAAACGGCACATTAATTCAACAGTAGTACCGCATTATTCGTTAATTTGCTAACCCCGAATGGAGGGCGTAAATCCATTCACATATGATTTCTGGCTGATCATATGATTCCTTGTTCATGTTGTTGATGCATTCCATATAGTTGAATAAATAACTTGATTGAATGATTTGTTATAAATGTCTTTATAGACGTATTCACTCACTAAGCTAGTGTAGCTTACGCCCCATAGTTTTTTCTTATTATAGTTTCAGTATATATGGTTAAGGCAGAGGCACCTATTGAGCAGGTATAAGAATTAAGAGTTTCCGTTAGAAGTTTGTGTTCAATCTTGTATAGACTTCTAAAGGAAACCCAAATTTTTACTAAATGATTATAAAAGACCGCTTTTAAACTTGATAACATTTTGCGGGGGAAAGCCCCTATAACTTTTGTAACTAATTATGTGGACTCATGGTTTATATTCTGATGCTAATAGTATGGCAAATTAAACTATTTATCTCCATTGATTCATGTATTCTATTGTCCTAAACGTACACCTTGCATCTGTACAAATCTTTGGAACGGTTGTGGTAGCAATTCTTAAGTCTTATATAGCTTGCGGTGGACTGTTACGTTTAAACTACCCTATGGGATGTGACACCAACCCTGTAATGAATCTGCCATCAGCCTATGCAGCTCAGCTTCATACTCTTCTATAGACATCTTACCCTACTGCAAGGTATAGTACTCTTGGAGCATCTTCTGCTTCACACTATCATGCAGAAACTCCGTGTAGAAAACCGGCTTGAACATTTGCTAAGTAACTACTCCAGCCATATGTCGTTTAGTGCTAATCTACCAATTATTAGCCCTTCCAATCAGCAAATAGAAGGCATACTCCACTTTCTTATTCTTTGGTATGTCTAAAGCAGCAAAAGTATTCTTAATTTCTTCTATCCAAAGTTGAGCATCCAAAGGTTTCCCTTACACAGGCTTAAACTTGTATACCAGATCTACAAATTTTTTAAGGCTTAACACATCAACTTACCTGGCTCCATTTCCTCTATTCCCATTATTTCTCTGATTCTCCTGCCTCCAGGCCTCAACATTGGCATGTATGAAATCCATATCTTGCCTCATAGTCTAATACTATTGTGCAACTACTCCCAACAAAGTATTCACCATTTGCATCAACTGAGCAACATCTACAGGTGCTTGTTGTCCTGCAAGTGAAGGTACTTGTTGTCCTGTAAGTGGAGGTACTTGTTGGAAAGGGTAGTAAATTTTGAGGCAACTGGTTTAGAGATATAAGATTCCCATGTGACTGATCTACATGTGGTCATCCTCCATTAACTTCCTCTTCACCAGTTTAGAGGAACCAACATCTAGTGCTCTTCTTCTTGGTGGCATGCTAATAGGTTAAACATAGAAACATAAGAACAAGATAAAAAAAAAAAAAAAAAAAACAAATCAAAACACTACAGATACTACAAGACATCAACATATTAACTAAAAGAAATCCTAACCAATTTGCTACCCCACTCATTAATGCTCATCATCCTAAGGAGTTCACAACTTAAATCTAATAAGATCAAAACCTATTACTCTTATACCAATTAAGTTGCAACGCCCTAACATGATGGCATTACAACCCGCCACATGTCCTTAATATAGATGGACACGCTAAGGTTTTGAAATACTAATCCACAATCAAACATAATATAATTCTCCAATACTCACATATAAAGGGTACCTGTTTGAAACACTTTCAATAACAAAATATCCAATTAACCTTGTTAGCATAAATCATAGCCAACATAATCCAAACTTATAACATCTCAAATAGTCATATAAAATTGTTAACTAAAAACATAAAATTGTTTTAAAACTTCATAAATTAATCAATAGCTATCATTAGCTCCAAAGCATGTCTAAGAGTCAGCAGAAGAATCAAATCCGCTATCGTCATCGCCGTAGTCCACAAAAACATAAAATCCAGACAAGTCGTAATATACTTGATCTTCACATGTTCTTGAAAAAAGATAGAAGAATGAACGAAATCACCAGTACGCTAAACCACAAACACTATCACATCAACAAACATCATATATAATCACATATAACCTATTCTAATGCAACAAACATGGGTTATTATCTTTTTAATTAGCCCATAAACAATACAATCTAGAACCATCTGTAGTCTAGTTCTAAACCTAAAGTTACTCATGATTCCATAAAAACAAGCAGTATAGAAAATAGGTAATATATATACATATATGGATGTAAGGTGCTCCCCACACAATTAGTGCTATCATTGCACAATCCTAAACTATCGGAATCATTTCTATGCACAAGTCCATTCAAGATACCCTCACACATAAATCATCAAGGCACCAACGTTAGTATCACAGTCTATCTGATCTTTACTAATAGTAGCCAATCATAAACATCAATCAAAATATAGTTAAAAGCTAAATATAATTAGATCAATTTATCAATTCTAATCATACAAGCACAACAATAAGCAAGGAATGGTCATACATGTATCAATTTCAAGGAACATAAGTCTAATTCCACAAAACTCCGATCACATAAACATAACATATGTCAATGTACATCTTCCATAACATAATCCTAATCTAAACTTCATCTAAAACCATAATCCTAACAGAAATATAATCCACACCTTTCTCCTTGGTTGAAATATAAAAATTCTCCAAAACAACAAATCTTCTCAACAGATCTTTCCAAACCCTAGAATCCATTCATTACAAATCGGACCAAAAATTCAATAGAAAAACATTTCCATATAATAATAGAGATAAAAAACATTCAAACTTACCTAAAATTAATCTTTAATCCTTCTTAATCACTGAATATCTAGATCTCCAAGAAAACTTGGGTTTTCTCCAATTTCCCCTTCAATACCAATAAAAAAGCCCCAGGGAAAACGATAGATATTATAGATCCTAAAGAAAAGACAGAGGTTCAATTATCTTAACCCGATCTTCCAAATCTCGTTGGATGCTATGAATACTCACAAAGAGAATTGCTTAGGTTTAGGAGTGCTTTGGAGAAGGGAAACACTAAGTGTTGAGATATATTTTACTCAATTTATATTGGATAAAACTTGATTAACTTGTTATTAATTTTATAGAAATTATGAGGAATTGGTACTTAATAAAGTTAATGTTATATTTCAGGTTTTTAAAGTGAATGGAAAGATTTAGAGGAACTAAGTATGGGAGATATACATCAGAGGAGTCATGGCCGCCAGCCATCATGGAATTGCCGCCAGCCATGAAGCCCAGCGGAGATCCCAGAAGCATCATGGCGGCCGGCCATGGAGCCGGCCATCATGCGTGCAACACTTGTTTCGCGAATAATAGCTGCCAGCCTTGTTGCGACATGTCTCCAGCCATCTTTTATGCAAAAAATACTCTTTATATCTGATGTTTATCTCATATATATAAAGAAGGAGGAGAGAGAAAGGGGATTCATTCATTTTTCTTATTGATTTGTTCTTGTTTTTATACTTCAAGAAACCCTAGCTTTTGTTTTTCTTGGATCCATGAGTGGCTAAACTCCAAATCTAGCAAAGGATTGCTACATATTCAATTCAAGATGGATTGTGAGATCAAAACGGTTATATTATATTGTTCTTAAATTGAGTATTCATATTTCATCTGCCTTATATGTTATTATTGTATGTTTATTGATCGCAACTTTGGATCCGGTTGTATGATTAACAAACAATAATCAATCAATTAGGAAATCATATCCATAATTGTATGATCTTTCTATATTGAGTGATGACAACACGATTAATTATAACCAGATGATTGATTTTGTGTTGTGATGAAATATAATCTAGTTTAAATGATTCATGCTTTTGGATTATTGATTAGGATTGGTAATCTTTCTATTTCATAAAGCAATTGATAGATTAAATTCTAAGAGCGTATTTAGGTTGTCTAATCAATTAGGGAAATAATCAAAGATCTTATCTTGATTATCGAATCATTAAGGAAAGATAGATTTTCAGAGCGTGTTGAAAGTCATAACCAATTTATTCAATAAAAGAACAATAATTTTTGAGTCAATGATCAATCCCAAGAATTGAATTGTGGTAAGACTTTGGTTGGATATTTTCCTAATATAGAAAATTTGTATTTAGATATAGAATTTATTTAATTGTTTGATTTCAAAAACCCCCCAATTTTTCTCTTTTCTCAATCTTGATAGAGAATAGATTTTTATTAGTTCTCTGTGGAGACGATCCTACTCAACCCTATTTACAAACTTTAGAGTAGGTTAAATATAAATATTTTTAATTGTTGGATTCGACACCCATCACTAAGCTAGGATATAAATAATCCATGGAAAACTCTTTGTCTTCTAAACACATACGCTGGCTGTTTTACAACATACGTTGGCGACGTAACTTAAAGGCCAGCGGCATAAACGCTAAGGCTGGCAGCCATTTCGTCTTGGGTCATTTTTCTTTTATACATTTGTCGTCATGTATGCCGACCTGTACACCGACGGTGTACATACCAAAGCTGGCGACGAACATATAAAAGCTGGCAATGTAGACAACTCTAATTTAATTTCTTCATTCCAACACCGGCTTCAATGCTGCCTAAGCCACAGAAAATACGCCAGCTATGCTGACCTCTACGTCAGCTGTGTACTAGCTTATGTACACCTATAAAATTCAATTCTTCGTCATGTGTTTGTCATGTGATCAAACACATGAATTATACTTTAGATTTTGACTATATGATCCTCTTATTTTATATCAATTGACACTTTTAACATTCTTTATAAATGATTTACTTGTATATTACAAAAGATTTAGTGAACACATTCTGGTATGACCCTAAAGACTCTAAATAACCCTTTCTCCTAAGGGGGAAGGGAAAGCGTACTTTTTCTTTAGAGAAATAAAGATCCTTTAGACAAGGAAAGACTTACAAACTAACTTAAGCATCGAAGTGACCACGTTAGACAAACCCCCAATACCCCTCTGATCACTTTTTCTATGTTTGCAAGATCCTATCTTTACAGAGAAATTCAACTCGTGCAACACCTGGAAAATCATTAAAGTGATCTGCCATCAACGTACATTCATGACACTTCATTTATAGTAGCTTGGTCAAGTAAAACAATTCATTGTTGCTAGTTTTAGAAGCATACAACTCCTATAACTTGTTCCACAAAATCCGTGCATAAGCCTCATTACAAAAGTGATTATGCACATTGTCCTTGACATACTATTGGATAAAACCACATACTTACTCATGCTCCAACTCCCATTCCTCATCTATCTTATCTTCAGGTTTAGTTGTACCAAACACCAATAAATGCATTTTTATCATAAATAGAAGATCATTCATCTTGTTTCTCTATATGTGGTAATTTATACCATTTGAGTTGATTATTTTGCTCGTCATTACCTCCATGATTCAAATAGATGATTAATAATCTAACTTATTTTTTGATTTGGAGGATCCACTCTTTATATAAGCTACATCCACAAGACCAAATCCAAAAAATAATTCTACTAAATAAATAATGGAGTTATATGAGAGAGACTTTTCTTGAAAATTAATCTAGAAACATAACACAAATAATTAAAATAAACTTAAAATAATGATATATAAATATTTTCCAAATACTTTAAAATAACCCATTATTTTATTTCCCCCTAAAAACTATCACTCTCCCTAAACAACTTTCCCCAAAAAAGCAAAAATTGCTTTGCGTCTCAAAACATGCCAGCCACATACCTCACAGGAGCTAAAAACTGATGCAGGCACGCCACGTTTCTCCTGCAGGAAATGCTTATTTCTTTTCCTGCCATCGGTTTTGAACCAAGAGTTATGGAGGCTACTTTACGTAGCGAACTTGGATTTCTCCTCTATTTTGTTTTTTTAATATCAATGTTGGGGTGGACCCACCAACACCGTCAACATCAATCTAAAGTCACGAGTTCACTTGGGAACACTCATTACTATTAGAAATACACCATGTGGTTTATTCTGGGCCCTAAGATAATCTTCTTTCAAAGGAAAGGTCCATCATGATATGATTATCATCTGAACCGACCAGCTCAAATCTAAAAAGACGGTTCTGTGTCGTTCATATGTCGTTTTTCTGTTTGGCATCTAGTGTCTGTGATTAAGGGAGGCTTAAGGCGGCCATGAGAGTTTCGGGTTTGCATGGGACTCGACAACTACCTATGTATAAACCCCAGCATCATTATTTTCATGGTTATTGTATCATATATACAAGCACTTAATTTGGCTTTTATAATTATTATTTTTTTCATCAGTTTGGTATTTTTGGTATCCATTCAAGTGTATATTTGTCATAAAAAACAAAATGAAAAAAATAAAAATATAAGTATTAAAAATATATACCTTCTTTTAAAATTAAATAGCTAATTAGTCCACATAAAGTTGATGATTTATAGAAATAATTTTCAGTCTTGAGTTTAGGATCCCTATTAATATTTATCTTAATAAAAACAAATTAAAAATAATTATTAATATTTAATTACAAAATCACGATTTATACATCAAATATATAAAAATTATACATCATATATATATCACGATTAAAAAACACGATACATATATGTATATTAATATAGATATCACATTTAATAAATAATATAAAAATTATACATTCAATATGTCTCGTAATTAAAAACACAATACCACACTTAAATTGGCATGGATATCCCGTTTAATAAAAGCCATAAGCATGCAAAATATCAGAATGAAAAAGGCAAGACGAGAGAGGAGCGTCGGAGAGAGAGAGAAGAAGAGAGATAAAGGTGACGGTAGAGAGAGGAGAGAGGAGAGGAAGAGAGAGAGTAGGGGTGTCAGGAGGGGGAGAGAGGAAAAGAGAGAAAGGTAACGGTAGAGAGAGGAGAGAGAAAAGAGAGATGGTGACAGAAAGAGAGAGACAAGAGGTCAGTACGAGGGTGTCACTACCGTTCACGTATCTTGATTTTACATGAAATGATCCCATTAAAACATGATATTACGTGTTATTTATGTGATTTATGTATAATTTTATATATCCTAATTTATAGGCATATTACGTGCTATTTATGTGATTCGTATATGATTTTACATACCCTAATTTATAGGCATAATATAATAATAATGTATTGATAATTATTGCTATTTGATTTGTATATTGAAAATTTTTCTAAGGAATAGTAGACGTGTAATCCACTCATGACTTATACATCCTATTCTTTAATCATTTTATAAAACTCTTTCTCAAATTATAAAATATATATTTTAAAATCTCTTCATTTAATAGTACTTGAATTTCGGTATCTCAGTTCTCACCACCATTCATTATTTTTATCATAATTATTACATAGATATAGATAATATAATTTTTTTTAATGCACTACTTGATCCAGATATGAATCAAATACAAATAAATAAATATATATATATATATATATATTACAGATAAGATAATAAAAAATGACAAAAAAAGGCAACCCAGACAAGATTAAGCAAGAATTTTACAGACGTACATAACTAATTTGGTGAAATATGGAAGGGGGAGAGGGGGGGAGAAGGCAAATCGATGTAGTACAGTGATCTTATTTATATTCTTTTGCAATCGATCTAAACGATCTAATAATAATATAATAATAATAACCAAGCCCCTATCCGGAGTGAGTGTCATACTGAGATATTACTGTTTTGCCTCGAACTCGAACTCGACACAGCATCAACCAATTCACGGCCCTTAGTTTCAAAGGGGAAAAGCAGCACACAAAATCCTGATGCAAAAATCATAGCCTCAAAGAGAATGACAGCCGCAGTTTCATGGCATCCATGCACCAAGGCCACTGCCACAAGCGGACATACCATTCCACCAATTCTTCCCACAGAGCTTGCTATGCCGACTCCGGTTGTCCGGACTGATGTTGGGTATATCTGCATTTTTATTCAAATAGACGGAAGCATCAATAAACAAGCCAGTCACTATAAAGGAATACATTAAATGGATATTCAATCACATCTTCACAGCCTCATTGCAAATATTCTGCCTTTACGGAAAAACTGGACGTGTATCTAATTAATGCTTGTTGGTTATTCAGACACCTTTGTAGTAAATAAGCAATTCCATCGTTCATGACCAGAGGAAAGAACAAGTTTCCATCGTGATACAAGATCATTTACATTCTTTATCATATGAAAGGTTTCTTTGTACTTATGCTCGGATAGTCAAAGCTTAAAATGGAAACATAACATAAACGATGTAAATGGATGGTATCGTTCTGCAGTCCCCATTCATTTGCCTTTCGCTTTCTGGTTGTCTGAAAGGAATAAGGTCTTTGAGAATGCACACTACTTATACGCTTGCAAGAGTCATTTTCTCAGCAAGTCTGGGCTCTATAATGATAATCCCTTCTTTTAATTCATAATTTGGTCAATGGTCAATATTTACGTTTTCATCATACTTAAAAGGAGGTCGGATATTCTATTGGAGAGCTACAATGTGGTTTACTTAAATTGTCTAAACAGAAAATTTCTCAGTGCTTTTGTTTGGTTAAGATGGAGGTTTTAAATCATCAATTATAGTTTTAGGACATACCTCTGGAGCATATATGAATACAATTGTAAAAGTAGCTGTAATGCATACACGAGCACCGAACAGGAGAGTTGTTGTAAGACCAGCTGGCTGATGCACTACAAGTGGTAGCAGAAAAATACAGCACAGGAAGAACATAGATGCCATTGAAAGTTTACGACCAAGTCTATCAACAATTGCAGCTGATATTAGAAGCCCGGGGAATTCTACAAGCATTGAAAACCACAACAGTTAATAATGATTTGAAAATCGTTGAAGAAAAATCAGGGATAATTAGACCAGCTTTTCAGTAGGAACAACAAATAATTCCAAATTACGCATATTGGACCTGCAAAACTTGTGATGAAGACATGTTTATAGCTGATGTCCTGGATAACGGGTAATTTTAACTCCTTTGCAAAACATGTATTTTGGCCATTGTTTAACTCGGTTGTCAACAGAACAAGACCATAATACGAAAAGGAATTCCCAAAGAAGACTACCCACAAGAGCAAAGTTGGCTTGAGTAAGTCATTAGACAGAAGCACAAGCACCGATGAAAAGCCACTCATCTCCTGATCCACGCTGGACTTTGGTGAGAGTAACTTTGTATCCTCGGATACAGCACTTTTTCATTGACCTTTGGTAAGTGTAACTTTGTATCCACGGATACATCACTTTTTTCAGGTATCTGAATATTATTATCAGAAACAAGAGTCCCGGATGGTAGTTCACTTTCATTTAGTCTGGCAATTTTTTCCAAAACACCTAGTGCCTCTTCCATTTTGCCTCTCATGCATAAATACCGTGGCGACTCTGGTGCAAGTCTGTAAAATAAGAGGAGCATGGACGAAGGTAAAGCAGAGAGCACGAGTAGCCACCTCCAACCTAAATTTGGCATTACAAGCTGCCGAAAAAGACAAAACAAAAGAAACTCAATATTATATAAAACCCTAAGAAATTAAGTTCACTGATTTGGAAAAATAAATTTGGACAAAAATCTCTCTCTTTGCACAAGGGGCTCCAATCTATTACTTATTGCATTAAAGTTGCACTGCCACAATTAATGAGTAATAAGCATATTTATCTAAAGAAGACATGACCCATAGAGCAATGGCTCAAGGTTGCCAGTCATACTTATCAAGTTAACTTGAAATATACTGTCTTAACAAAACAGAATAGACTTATAATAAAGATCTAATTTACAGAGAAAATTTCATCACTTCTCAAGTAGAGTTAGATGGAATCTCTATCGATAAACATTTGTTGATGGCTTTTCTAGTACTTCAAGATCAATTCTGTGGTTCGATACTTTATTTCCTTGTTTTTCCCACAAGAATAACAACTACAGGAGCAACAATAATACCCAGACCTTAATCCAACCAGATGTAACTGGCTATACAGAACATATTTCACCATTACAATCTATCATCAATCATATCTTCTCTAATTGGAAGAATCACTCTGTGATGGAAAATCACTAGAAGTGTAAGAGAATGTTTTTTGACAGCAACATGAATTTCAACTGCAAAATGTTACCAAGGGGCTCAAACCCATAATCGAAATTAACTTCAAACAAACTTATGACAGGACGAACAGCAGCCCCAAATTGACATAAACATATACCATCTATGCATAAAGGTTATCGGTCTATCGTTAATAATAGAAAAGCTTGTTTTCCACCATCAATAGCAAATTTTCCAACTAACTTCACCAATGATCTTTTATATTTGAAATAATAATTGAAGTGTGTGATCGAGACAACTGTAAAAGACGATGCAACCACAATATCCACAATTCCATTGAGCTATATGTTTTGGCTAGGACACTCAATACCACTCGAAAAGCAAAAACATGCATCCAGTATCACAGCATGAAAAGAAAATAGTGCTTATATATATAAATAAACATTTTGGAGTCATAATAAAAAAACCAGACACATACAACTTCTTAGGTGAATTATCCAATCCCCAAGAAAATTTTAAATCGGTAAATGTATATATCAAACGGAATGACATAGAAGACATGATGGAAAATGACTAACAAGTACTACATATAAGAGGAAACCAAAAACATACCCATGCTAATGAAGCCTCGAAAATAGTTCCGACTGTCCAGAAAGCATTAAAAATGACCATCCAGGTTCCTCTGTTTGGAGAAGGTATAAACTCCAAGAACCAAGATGAAAGTACAGGGCCACCTCCCAGACCAAGACCAACTAAACCCGAAAGAATAACAAAAACATGTAGTTTGGTGAAAAGGCACTCAAAACACCCGCCAGAGAAGTGACTGTTGCTGTGATGAGAAATCCCTTTCTGGAGAGAGAGAGCATAAACAACAATCAACCATGGAAGAGCACATGTGAACCACAAAACAACAGGTTGTAAACATGCTCAACAGGATTATTATAACATAGCAGCCGAAAGACAACATTAGAGCAAGCTGAAGACATATCAAAGAAAGAAAAAGGCTAACGTGCACATAGCATCAGCAATAGTTAATTTTTAGATGATCATGTAACTTAAGTAATTCAAGCCATAAAGCTCAACACTATTGGTTAGATTTTCAGTTATTGTACATAAGCATTCCCCAAATGTGATTATAAACAACATTTCATCACTGAAAACAAACACACTACTCTAAGCAACTCTCATGATGTGATCCAATTCACACATGGAATTCCAGTGGAAAATCCTAACTCTCCGTTCTTCATTCATCCATCACACAACCATATTTTAGTATGTTTCTTCTGAATTAAATGGAAAAATGTTTTGCTTGGGGATGATTTCAATTTACAAAAATATAGGGCTATTGATGGCTCAATTGAAACCTTCAATTACAAATCCTCTCTACTTGAATTTGCTACAATGCAAGATTATAATAATGGCACGGATTTTACTTTTCATTTCACATTCAATAGGATGTTAACATTCTATATGTCTTCTGCAAAGCAGATTCAGGAAAAACTTAAGCAGTGATCATCTTATCAGAATGAATCAAAGATTCATCATCTTTAATCTTACTTGGATCGATCTATCAAGGTACTAGAATTGTTGATGAAAATTTTAACAAAACGTACTTTGGTTGGAACTAAAGAATTTCATTACTCCTCCACAAAGTTATTCCAGAAAATCATAAATTGTAGAGTTGATAGCTTTAAGAAATTGAGGTACAAAATTGTGGCTATGTCTACAAGTATCCGAATAGGGTAAATAACAATTATGCTGCGCTTCGATCTCGGATTCTTCTCAACCTTTCCCTCATCCATTGGGGCATATAGCATGGTAGTTTGTGAAAAATCAAGACATCATCTTTGTAATGTTGGAAATGCCCATTCTTTGAAAATCCTGTCCCAACTATTAGCGGCAGTGTAAAAAGGAAAGGATAGCTGAATTGGATTTTGTGCATTCATTGAACAAAGGCCATTTGAAAGATGATTGTGTAAATTGAACATATGCTGGCTGTGGGAAAGTTTCTACCAACCTTTAAATCTACTACGAACAATGAAAAACTTTATTTAAATTCTTCTCCTTCAATGACTCTTTTAAGTTACCAGAAGATATTCTGGAATTGCTTCTAAAGTGGTGGCCTCGAGTTCAAATTGTAAAAGATCAGGTTACAGAGCCATTGGCTTCACTTAATGTGAGCAATCTTCATCTTCGTCACCTCAATGATGCATTGACTGATTCCAACTTGCATCTGACAAGCATCACATGTCTCAACTGATTATTGAGAAGCTTCCTGCTTCTCAAATCCACATTGATCATGGAAAACTTAAGTACTTGATGGGATTTGAAATTGCCTAAATCAGTTGAATCAGCAAGTATGTTTTGGAACTCTTGGAATGTTATCCCGGTTCAGAGCCATATTTTCTCCTATTTTTCCAGATTATAAGCTTGCTCTTGCAGACGTTGATTCATTGCCAGATCCAGAGTATTGTTTTCAATTAATTGGGAAGTTTATCTACTTGACCATAACAATTAGGATAGTCCTGCATAAGCAGTCCAAGTTTTGAGCCAATTCCTGGCACTGCCAGCTCTTGACATAAAACAAGCGAACTCTTGGGAGAGGCCTTCTCTTTCCACACAGCTTACAAATTCTTCATCAAGCCTCTTCAGTAATAGCAATTGGGCATGGCTCAATCTTATCATTTGTTACCTGATTTTCCCTTTTTTTTTTCACATTTGGAAATCAAAGAAACAAACCCTCGTGTCTCAAAGTAGTACAGGAGCTAAATACATGGCTCCCTCTTCTACCACCTGTGACATCGTTTAGTTGACAGGGTAGATATTCTAGCGTTGTGGATCCACAACTTATTTCTCTTCATCGTGACAATCAATCAACTTCTCATTTAACCTAAAAACCCATGTTTCATTTTTGAACCAAACACATTTAGATTGTTGCTTTTTCAAGTAAAAGTACCTGCTTGGGTTATTTTACACACATATATTTCTACTGGTTTTAGATAGTGAATGCATTTACTAAAGACTTCACTGCTGCTCAAGTTCACTTTTCATTGTTTCAGATCGGCACTCTCAATATACATGCACAGCCACAAGTGTGTCATACACAATATAAGAGCAAGCTAAAATCCCAAGGAAAGAAAAACTTTCAAACATGTCCGTAGTTAGGATTTACAGTAAGTTCTTTAATGTGGATGTAACTTAGTTAATCCAGATGTACAGCACAAACGAGTTAGATATCTATCTCTTGAATGTAAATATATTTGAGATTAATATATAAACCACACTTCATTACAGAGAACAAACAAATTACTCCATTTCCACACTTCATTACAGAGAACAAACAATTACTCCATTTCTCTCAGTGTTAAACTTGTCAAAATAATATAAAAATAGCAGAATTGGAAGCATTATATGCATGAGCTCTTCCCATATTGAGGAGTTCAGCTCACTATAATATAACAAAGAGAAAGAATGAAAAAAGCTATAAAACTAAAAGAAAAAGGGTTTGAAAGGTGAGAGAGGACCATGTACTGCATATATATCAAACCTATCAATCTCTTTCCAACTTTCTACTGGAAGTAAGCAATGAATCATCAAATTCTCATGTTTCGGCAGAAAAGTCACTTGTGTTTCAGAAGAATGAAAAGAGGCTTTGATTTATATGAAACCCAGAATTATAAATAAAACTAAAGATTGACAATAAAAGAAGAAGAAAATAGGTACCAACCTACGTCCGTGTTTATCTGAAACTATGCCCCATGTGTATGCTCCAACTAACATACCAGCGAAGACTGTGCTGGTTATTAGACTCTGCTGACGAGCAGAAAGACCCCAAGCAGCTTGCACAGCAGGTCCAACAAAAGAGAGAAGCATCATTTCCATTGCTTCTGAAATCCATCCCATGCCAGCATAAGCAAGCACCAAAAATTGAAATTTTCCAAACCCCATGGCAATAAGTGCTTCATCCACCGTAAATGTTTCCACTGGGATCCCATCTCCCATGGCTTGAGTACCAAAAGCAACAATAATTAGGAAACAACAGACGGAACCTTTAGCTTTAAAGGTTGGTGAAGTCCAAGAACATAGCTTACCACAATTAATATATCAAGGCAGCTAATCTATCCAAGAAATCCAAAGCTTACTTAAATTACCAGAATCAAGAAAGCAAGATATTAAAATTTGTATGGTTATAATGCTGCGAAGAAATGTAAAAGGTTACATATTGGCTGCTTATTTAAGCATGACTCCTTGGACAAGCATTTTAAATGTAGTTCTTGAAGAGTTCTTCGTCAAATAAGTTTTAAGAAAACAAGCAGAGCAAAAAAGGGGAATGTATTACGACGAGTGAGGAGATCACGTATCTCCCTGGCTAGTAGAAAGTAGCATTAAGCATTTCTACAAACAAATTAAAGATTCAAAATTACATTTGCAATTTTGCTCTCTTCTAATTTCCCCACACTTACTCAATTAAGACCATTCTAAATGTTACTTCTGGCATGCTCTGCCAGAAATAGCCTCAGATCCAATCGGTCTTCCATTACAAACTGAAAACATGTCAGTTCCATGCATTCTGTATGGACTGTTGGATTGGCATCTGCATTATACCTGTATCTGTAACATGTAACATATCTGTATAGCATCTATTTGGTCAGTATATCATATCTGTATCCATCTGCTTGATCAGTGTACGAATAAAACCGTCAGTTTTGTTTGAAAATAATAAAATGATGATGCCCAAAATATGATGAAAAAAAGAGACCCTCATATTTGTACTACGGTATCTTCAGACTGAACCACCTGAGGATTTTCTCAGGCTTGAATCCAACCCCAAAATCAATGCATCCTCCAAGAAAGATAAAAACCAAACTAGGTCAAAGTTCAACGTGGTTATCCACGGTTCGTTCGCCAGATCGTCCAGCCCATCTTATCGTATAAATTCTTATAATCATAGTCAGACAATGGGCTGGAAGATCCACCAATACTAAAAATTGCGAACAAACCCAGCCAGCTCAAAATCGATTAAAAGTCAACTGGTATAATCAGTTACCAATTACCAAGAACATCAAGAAAGACACAATCTACATACTCATCAAATGGGTAAAAACAATAACGTACGATTATTATTACCTGCTAAAACGACGTGGTCAGAAGAAGACGATGTTTCGGGAGTCTTAGAGATCTGCAATGAAATGGAGGATCCGATCGATGAGAGAGAGAGAGAGAGAGATGGTGGTGTTTGGGCAGAAGAGAAGACAAAAGAAAAAGAAGGGAAAATGTGGGAAATGCAAGGTGAGACGTGGGACGGAGTCAATGAGAGGAAGGCTTAAATAAAAAAAAGCTTTGGTTTCTTGGGAATTTGGATAAGGGGGAAGCAGAAGAAAGGGACAATATAAAGAGACAACGTGGCAAACAACTAAGGCCAGCCACTGCCTAAAGGTGGAAGAGGTTATAATTAGGCGCTGATATAAGCACGTGCTTCCTGTTCTTCTTCTTCCTGGTTTGATTGCGTCTTCTTTCAGGAATCTGGCGCATAACCGGGCAAGTCGGATTCTGAATATTATTGTTGTTATGATTAGTATTATTATCATCATTTAAAACCAACTGGCACCAAGAAATTGCACACATAGGACGAGGCGAGTTTTTTTTATATTTTTTCCCCCAGTGTAAATACCCAAAGTTTAGAAATAAAATTAAAATCCGGCTAGAGGAATGTGGAAACCTGATGATTCTCCATTTTCTGGCATCAGATTGAGTAGCCGAGCCTTTCATCTTACTTGCTCGAGGCAAAGGACACGGCCTTAGGCCCAATTGGAGAACTTTCCTCCTTATCGGTTCAAGTGCAATACTCATATAGCTTCAAGATACTTCTTTTTGGATATATCAGAGCTTGATCGGGATCAACTCACATAATGTTGTATTGTGACACCATATGATCAGTCACTTACTCATTACGAATATAACCGCCAAGCCAACCCGCCACTTGTCCACTTTCCCATGATGAACACGACTGTCAAGCCAACCGTCTAAGATTGACATAATCATCATATCTAGAAATATAATCGGATCAAGTTCAGACGAATCATATGAACCTAAAACTCAATCTGTTACTCTGTAGGTCTATTAAATCTGACTCTGTAATATCTAAACCTGCCTTACAAGGTTTGATTTAAAACCCAAAACCTGACCTTATAACCCTTTTTTTAATCTATTTTCAAATTTTAATAATAAATTTAATAAAAGTCAGTGCTCATGACACAAGTTTCTTGTACATTCAAAAATAAAAAAATGCATATGGAATTAATAAAAAATATAGTAGACTATATTCATTTTATAATATTTAAACACATAAATATATTACTTTTGTCACCGTATAATATCTTAAAAATATGATTGAATTAAATCTCCTATTAGAACTAAAATATAACAGACAACAAATAATATTAATCTCCACAACAAACATGACTTAAACAAAATTTAATAAAAAGTTCTAAAACCCGTAACTAGTCAAATAGACATAAAAGAAAAAACATCATTGGGAGGTTAAAAAAAATGGTAGCTCTTATATGTCTTATTTCCTCTCCTTGCCCATTTAGTAATATTTTTATTTACTTATTTATTTTAAATTATAATATCGGGTTATCAAGTATCCATCAAGTTTATTATATGATCCAAACCCAACACTATAACTTCATAGGATTTTTACTATATATTTAAAACTGAACCTAAAAATCCAATACTATGGGGCTTTTTACAAATCCGGCAGATCACAAACCCTATAACGGCCTATCTAGTTACATTCCTAGTCATATCAGTTGCCTATAAATATGATCGAAATACTTCAATCAAAGTAATGTTGCATAAAGACCATCTTCTCCAATTTATCCTGTAGGCTTTCTATGGCTGACACTAACTTAAGTATTAAAGTAGCCACACCAAGCCCATGCCCAACATACAGCTACGAACTTTTTGCTTTGTAATCCACTTATACTATATTCCAAGCCTATTATCAACTGATCTAGCCCCTATCGGATTTGAGCAAGTGACATTTGGCGTTATTTGTGAAAAGACTCGACCCTTAGTGGAAGGACTCCCTCATTCTCTTTAGAAGCAAAAAATCCTCAACCTCGACATGCCACCTCGCACCAGAAACAAAAGACAATCTTAGGGCGATGGCCTTGAAGGCAACCTAAACTCCATCTCCAGGTCACCTGGTTCCGTGAGACATGACAACTCCTAGGTGACATGTTGCATTCAGCTAGCCTCCAACAACCTTTTGGAACAGGATCGCCTCAACTACCTAGAAGGCATGCTCCACCAGGTAGTAGAACAAAATATCGAGATTATCAAACACAATACATACATCGAAAGACAACTCATGGAACTGGAACCAGGGACACGGGATACCTAGTTACAGCAATGCAATGACAAAACCCCGTCGCTTCAGGTGAACGCTGACCACACTTGCGAAGCGACCAATGCCCTCTGCCAGAGTGACTAAATCGCATTTGCAAGTTTCCCATAGCCTTAAGAACTCTTCCATTTCACCTATAGCATCAAAAACACAAGCTGGGACCCCCTTGCCAGTGGAGCTCCCTATGTGCCCCAAAAAATTATTCGAGGACATGACCCCTAAGGAGCTGGAGAAAGAGATCTAAAAAATGTCAGAAATCAAGGAAAGCAAAAAAAGTGTCCCCATTCCCAAGATAACCTAAGTGGCCATCAAGAAACCCTTAGCTTAATCAATTACTAACGAGCCATGGCCACCAAGGATGAAACTACCAACATTCAAGCTTTATGATGGGATGATCAACCTAGATGGGCACCTTAGAAAGTACAAGGATCATATGCTAGTATTCGAGTTTAATGATACTATCTTCTGTAAAGTGTTCCCTAGGACATTGGAAAAGCAATAAACAGTTAGTTTCACCAGCTGGCTAACGGCTCCATTACGTCTTTTAAAGGCCTTTCCACCACATTTAGGATTTATATTATGGTAAGTAGATCCTTGAATAAAGATACGTCCTCCATATTCCTAGTAAACCAAAGAAAGGATGAGTCCTAAGAGACTATATCATACAGTTCAACCAAGTGGTCATGGAAGTGGATAGCCTTGACTTCAGTCTTGCGGTACAAGTAACCATCCATGAAGTTTGAAAAAACGAGAGCCATTTCCACTCCCTCACAAAAAAAAAAAAAAAAAAAACTCAAAACGTGGAAGAATTGCAAGAATGAACCAACAAGTACATACGATGTGAAGATTTTAAACTGCCTAAAACAAAATGGAAAAGCCCCCAAAGGAGCACCTATGCAATCATAAAATCTAAAAGGACAGCCAATGACCAATTAATCCTTCTTAGATAAAAAGAAGGATAGAGATCCTAAAGCAAGAAACCGCGAGGAAAACGGAGGTATTTTGAGTCCAGTTTTCCCCCCTTAAGCAAGCTACTGAAAGAGATCTTCTTGCAAATCAAGAACTTTGGCATCCTGCCCAAACCTACCAAGATACATTGAGACCAAAGCAGAAGGGGCGCGCAAGTATTGTGATTACCATCAAGATGCGGGGCACAACACACTAATGATTGCTATCAACACAAAATGGCCCTGCAAGAAGGCCTCAGAAAATGATTCATGCAATAATATTTGGCCAATCTAAATAATACCATCGAAAACCCAACCAACAAAGAAGGAACGACAGTTGGCAATACCCCAAGGATTGAACGGACCAACGCACCGATGACATGACTCGTAGATCAATACCATTGCTATGAAACCACACCCGAAGAATCTCTCCTATACTCCAGAAATGACAAAGGAAAAGACATGATGGTCATGGTAAAGAGAGAAAAAATTGAAGCCAACCTAGACGATATTAAAATCCCCCCACCAAGATGCCCTCATCTTAAAAGCAAGGGTAGCAGGTTTCTATGTGATGAAGTACTGGTTGATATGGGGAGTAGCATGGACATCATTTTCGGTCATGCCTTTGATAAGCTCTAAGACAACTACATGTAGAAGAGGCTTAAGTCGTACAAACATGAGATCTTCAGATTCAACAACTAACAGGTCAAAGTTAGAGGCATTGTTACCCTGCCAATGAGGTTAGGTGGCAACAAACATAAAGCTTAAAACAAGGTTGAGTTCTTAGTGATAGACTACCGGTTGCCTTACAACATGATCATAAGCTGATCGACCTCTTCTTGTTTCAGATGGTCCCTTCATTAACTCACCTAAAGGCGAAATTCCCCATACTAAATAGGGTCGGCATATGTAGGGGTAACAAAAATTTATCACAGATATTATACACTGAGCTCTAGCAAAGGACGAAGTAAGTTAGATAGATTCTATCACGCCTCATAGGTACCCTAAACGTAACAGTCCGCCGCATACCATATAAGACTTAGGAATTACTACCACAATTATTCCAAAATCTCATACAGATGCAAAGCGTACCTTTACGACAATAAAATACATGAACAAATGGAGATAAATAGTTTAATTTGACATACTATAAGCATCAGAATATAAACCATGAGTCCACATAATCAATTACAAAAAAAATCTAAGGGCATTCCCCACAAAAGAATATTAAGTTTAAAAGTGATCTTTTACAGTCATCGGTAAATATTAGGATTTCCTATGGAAGTCTATACAAAAGAACACAAATTTCTAAAGGAAACCTTATTTCTTGTACCTGCTCGGTAAAATGCCTCGGCCATACCCAAATATATGAAAACTGCAATAAGAAAAAGCTGTGGAGGCGTAAGCTACACTAGCTTAATGAGTGAATACTTCCATAACGACATTTATAACAAATCATTCAATCAAGTTATTTATTCAACCATATGGAATGCATCAACAACATGAACAAACAAGACATATGATCAGCCGAAAATCATATGTGAATGGATTTACACCCTCCTCCATTCGGGATTAACAGATTAACAAATACTGCGGTACTACCGTTGAATTAATGTGCCGTTTATGGATCACGGGTAACCAACTTATGTCGTTTATGGATCGCAATCAACCAACTCATTTATGTCATTTATGAATCAGCAACCAACTTTTAGCTGTTTATGGATCACAGGTAACCAACATATGCTAATGCTCCATCCTCATCGTGAAGTGATTATGTCCATGTTAATTATCAATCTGAATAATTATTAATACAAATTTTTAGGTGATCAACCAATCTCGCAGACAATCAATCCTATAATATTTTAAACAAACATAAGTTAATCACCCAGTTCCGATATTCTTAATACAATTTCTCAGCTCATCAACAAGCATACTTAATCCCCCATAATCCCCATCATGCAAATCTATTTTTATCTTTTGTCTCATATTCTAGTGCAACTAATCACTACAAACACAATCAAGAAATGAAATTATGAAGTAATACTCACTCCGACATAGGTCGCCAGTCTCTTAGTAATAATAGTTTGGTGGTAACGAATCCTCGAGATTCAAGTCACCTAAATGAAAGAAATACCCAAATGAGTATTTCAACTCATATCTAATCCATTTTATTTCATAAAAACTATTAACTTCGTAATTCTCATCATTAATGGAAATCCCAACTTAAAACGGTCATTACTTGATCATTTTAACTCGGAATTTCACAAATTATATACCGATTCCTATCTACTTCGAAAGATTTATCTAATTCTAATATAATATATCAGTTTTGAAAACTTTTAAGTCTCAAAAAGTTCTGGTCAATAGCTAAACATCCATTTTCGAAATTGCTTTTGTGAAGAGTTATGATGTTTTTTACTATCCATGCCAAATATGCATGCAACATTAATAAGTTACTATCATGAATGGTATGTTATGAGCTTCCTATATGTATGTTCTTGATGATATTCTATTAGAAGAATATTTTTAGAAAGCTTCTACTTTACAAGATGCATGAATACCTAACTTAGCAAGACTAGTTTTATATTTTTGACAAGTCACACTTGTTTTAGAAATTTTTCTTAATAAACTTTATTTATTCTTGTTAAAATTAAGTATTTACTATCTATTTCTTAAGGTCTTCATTTTTTGATAAAAATTCTCATTTTACACTTTGTAAACACATGTTTAAATATGGGCTATTCCTAGATTCGAATTTTGTAAAAATGATTTTGGAGTAATTTCTTAAGAAAAAATCATTTGATACTTTAAAAATTAAGGCTCCACTAATCCTATCCCTTGAGGACTTCATTTCCTTAATAAAACTTCCATTTTGGGTTTGAAAAAATAAGTGTTTACACACTATCATTTCATGTAACTAACATAAGACCCAAATTTTCTATCTTGTAAATATTTCTTGTTCAACAAATTTCTCTTAGTAGATCTACCATTAACTTATCAAAATCATCTCCTATTGATACCTATTTCATGAGCCCTTCATTTTTCACATAAAATTCATGTTTTGGAGTTGAAAAATAAGTATTCAAAATATAGCTCTTTTTCCATCCGAAAATACAAAGTTTATTTTGATGAAACAAAATTTATTCTTGTGCTTTTTGGCTCATCTTCATAAATATCCTAACTAAAAAAAAAAAAAGAAAAACATTTATTTACATAAGACAAATCTTTACAGCCATTTATTTATTCTAAACAAAATAAATGCATGAGATCTCAAATGACATGTAAAGGATGGATGTTTACAAGCTAAATCTTAGTGTGATGATCATGTTACATGCATAAAATGAAGTGTACTATTATGATAACAATTTAGTAGCAAGATTTCTACATAAGATCATCACTATATGAATATAAATTATGATCATGACAAAAATATGTGCTTAAAACATAAGATCCATAACTTGTGATGGCTTTATCATCATGTTTTAGTGATTTCACATCCCTAGCATGAAGCTCATGGAGATTTTTTGTGAATCTACACATGAATGATCTTGCCATTACATGTTTTTATGGTGACAGTGTATAGATCTATACTTATTAAGCTTGTCTTGAAGAAAAAGAAAAAGAAAAAGAAAAAGTGTATGAGTGTGGGTGTGATGGAGGGCTCACGGCCAAGAGAAAAAGAGAGAGGGTTTGTAAAATTTCCAAAAGTGAAAATGAAGAAAGAGAATAAAAGTGTAAATGAGAAGGCATAAAAAGGTATATAAAGAGAGAGGTATTAGGGTTTATGTGAATAAATAAAAGGAGAAAAGTAAAACAAAGGAGAGGGAAATTGGGAGTGGGGTAGCGCCAGCCAAGAGAGGGAGAGGGAGACACAGAGTGTTGTGTAATTTTTCAAAATTAATTTATGTAATAATATGTGACAATTTTGCATGGGAAAATAAAATGGTAATGAGTGAAGTGTAAGGATATAAGAGTAGGGGTATGGCTTGTGAGTATGAGTAAGGTATGGACTTATACTTGTGAATAGTAATGAATAGTAGATTAGACAATTAAATTACCCGTTAATAAAGAAAATACAATAAAAAAGCTATAACTGTAATTTTTATAAACAAAAAAATTATAATAAATATATTTTTTAATTTCTTATTAAATTCCAGTCTTAAAGAGTATTTCGAAATATTTTTCTAATTTCGAGTCTCAAGGCCCGGTTTTCCAGAACGGATCCTGGTCGAGTTCGAAATAAATAATTTCCCAAAAACTGATCTTTTTATGTTTCGATATATTCTTTAGAACTATAATATAGATTAACTTTCTCTCAAAAGTCCTATGGTTTTATTCTCGGTGAAGCCGAACTTAGGGTTTCTAGGTTTCTTTCTAACCTTAGCTATTCCGGTTTAGGGTTTCGGTTTCCGATTCGATTCTTGAAGTCAAGCTTGGTTTACAAAGAAAGCCGGGGCTTACAACCTACCACCTTAAATAGAGTCTTGTCCTCAAAATTGAAACTTACGTACCTTATTTCTTAAACAACTCAGGGTACTTCCTTTGAATTTCCTCTTCGACTTCCCAAGTCGCTTTCTCGAAGGCGTGATTTTTCCACACACATTCACATACCGAATTTCTTTATTCCGTAGCTTTTGGGTTTTCTTATCCAGAATTTTCACCAGATGTTCTTCGTAGATGAGATTTTCTTTTAACTGAATGGGTTCCAGCTCCAATATCCTTTCGGAGTCAGATACATATTTCCTTAGTACTGACACATGGAACACATTATGGACTCCTAATAAGTTCGGTGGCAAGGCTAGCTAGTATGCAGATCTCTAACTCTTTCCAAAATTTCAAAAGATCCAATGTATATCGGGCTCAACTTTCCTTGTGTACATATTCTCTTTATACTTTTGATCGGATTTACCTTTAGGTACACATGGTCGCTACTTGAAATTCGAGTTTCCTTCTTTTCAAATTTTTCGAACTCTTTTATCTATCCTGGGCTTCTTTCATTTTCTATAGAATGATTCTCACATTATCGGCCGCCTCTTGTACCAATTCTAATCTGATAACAAGCTTTTCCACATCATCCCAAAACAAAGGGGACTTATAACACCACCTATATAAGGCTTCGTAGGGTGGCATATGGATGGTTAAGTGGTAGATGTTATTGCAGGCAAACTTGATGAGTGGTGTATGATTATCCCAGTTCCCCTTTAATTCCAAAACATAAGCTCTTACACATGTCTTCCAAGGTTTGGATCGTCCGCTCAGACTGTCCATCTTTCTAAGGATGGTAGGCATACTAAAGTGCAACTTTGTACCCAAACTCTTTTGTAGACTTTTCTAGAACTTCGACACGAATCTTAGGTTTTGATCTGAAATGATCCCTTTGGTATGCCATGTAGCCGTATAATCTCTCGAATGTAGATCTTAGCCAACTTGTCCATCGAATATGTAATATTGATAGGTAAAAAGTGTGCTGACATAGTTAACCGATTTACTATTACCCACACTGCGTCACAACCCAAAGAAGTCCTTAGAAAACCACACACAAAGTCTATGGATATCTAATCCCACTTCCATTCAAGATGGATTGTCACGCCGCAAGGGTACACTAATAGTAGTAGACAAGTCATACTTGATTACTATTACTAGTTAAACTCCAGAAGGTGACATATTTTCAATCAACAAGATCTTTTGGGTTGCATTGATAAGAAATGACAAATACATGTAGAACATAAATTAGCAAATAGATGTCTTCAAAGTATTATATAATATTACAAACCGGGTAGTCTTCTCATAAAATTCTCAAAAACATAGCTGACTATTCTATTCTAGAAATTTAAAATAACTTATCCCATTCTGATCCATAGATTTCTAGCTTCAAAACCCTTACAAGAGTCAAACTCCTCGACGTGACTTACCAGGGTCGAACCGTAAACCTAAAATGACTGTTAAAGTGTGAGCAAAACCACGGGCTCATGAATAACCATAACTTACCACATATCAAACAAGTTTATTAGCAATCATATGAAATGCAACAATCAAGCATATGAACAATTATAAGCTTGAATAACCCGAAATTCAAAGCAGGATGAAGATTTACCCCTCCCATCAAGGTTGAAGGATCATAATCTATGGCCCACCTATCCAGGGGATACTAAGCAAACAGGAGAACAGCAATACTCATTTTAGTTATCACTTTTATTTTATTATATCTTTACCGTTCACTACTTGTTTTCCATCTTAGAATCCACCACAAGATGTTAGTCATTTCAAGTAACACCACAGGCGGCGTCCTTCGTTAACCACTTAGTTGCTATGGTATCAACAGATTAAAGGTAACCTTGGTATGAATAATAACATCCTGGCCTAGACGTACCAAGCATTATCAGAAGTCCGAAATACTAACACGAATAGGCTACCACTTACTCAATGCCTTCTATGCAAAATATGCAATGCATGTCCATTTTATTTATGGAATCAATAGTCATTAATCAGGTTTAGGATGTCCAACAGATTCTCAGACAAGCGACATACTATATAGGCAATCAACTCATACAATATTCTATTGTTACTGTTACTAGTGTAGCTTAGCAATCAACCAATCATACAATTTCTCATAACTCGTACCACACAATCTGATTATTATCTTTTCATTTAAATACAGCCAAGATACAAATACAAATAATGTAATAAGACTGAGTTACTCAGCTGCTCATATTGATTAGTCGTAATAATCCGCCGGGAAGTTCTCACAAGTATCAAAGTCACCTATTTAGATGAATAATATAGTCATCAATAATACATACATTATATATTTAAACTCCTGTGAGTGTCTAAGTGTCCAAAACTGATATTTGGTTTTCTGCCTAATACTGTAATGGTCCTTTAACGGTCTTATGAAATAATTTACTATTTTGTAATTGTTTTTATTTTGCTTCTTTTGATCTTGTTCAATAATTCTATATTTTTATTGGGTAATGGAACAGTTTATTTTTAGTAGATAAACTATCATGAATTTAACACTTTTTTTTTATATATATAGTTCCTAGTAAATCTATCGTAGTAACTGTAAACCCCGGGAATCTCAGTAGTTAAAAAAATCCTGGGAGTTGAAAAACGAAACCCTAATCCGGTTCGGTTTAAGTCTAGTGAGAGGAGCTTAGGAACCCTAAATCCGGCTTTCCTTGGATTTCATAATAAAAGAAGTTTTATAAAGTAAATTAATATGAATTATCCTTCTAAAGTATATTTTAGACCTTCGAAAGTTTTAAATTAGGGAATTTTTCAATTTCAGGCCTTCCCGAGCTCAATTACGGAAAAGCGTGCCCTAGACCACGAACTCAGAAAAATATTCCAGAATATTCATTAGAACCGTAATTTTATAAGGATTCCAAAAATATCAATTTTATAATTTTTCGGACTATAAAAATTATAGTTATAGCTTTTCCCGTGTTTTCGTTACAACCGGTAAAGTAGATGTCTTGTCTACTATTCACAAGTACAACCTACACTACACACTACCCATACCCTATTCTTACATCCTTACAACCACTCATTTCAATTTTCTTTTTTAAGAATTTTTGTCTCTTAATTAATTATCACATTTATTACATTTTAATTATCTAAATTACAAAATATCAAAATTCAAAACACACACACACACACATGCCCTAATGGCCGGCGGCCCCCCCTCTAATTTCCCTCTCATTTGTTTTATTTACTCAATTTTATTTATATAAAACCCTAATGCATGTAATATATAAACTAAATGTTCACTCTCTCTTCATTTTCACTTGTCTAAATTTTTTTCAAAAGAGAAAAACCTCTCTTTCTCTCCCCCTTAGTTGTCGTGAGCCCCCCTCCCTCTTCCTCTCACATTTTCAACTCAAATCCTCTTCATTTCCACCTTTGATCTCTATTGGTAGGTTGATTTTAAGCCTTGTTTTTCCCAAATCTTGTAATGGCAAGATCATTCTTGTGTGTTTTCCATCATTAATCCCAATGAGCATGAGCAAGGGACATGAAAACACTACTACAAGAATCTCAAGCCATCACAAGAAGTGGATCTAGTATTTGAAAGAGTTTTGTTTGAAATACCATCTTGTTCATGCATGTAAAGTAGAGATCTTGCATATATATTGATGTTCATGCCATGAAGTTTATGATTCATGCATTATATCTAGTTGATCTAATGTTTAGACATCCACTTCTCCATCTACATATATGTTCATATAGTTATTTTGATTTCCATTCATTGATGATCATAAAAATATAGCCTTGCATATGTATAGATGTGTTAGATAGTAGATCTCCTTATGTAGAAGGCAAAAAGATTGAAAAAGAAAAGGCTTTGTTAGAAATGGTTTATTGGAAATTCGGATGGATATAGAACCCTATTTTAAAAACCACCAAAACCATCTTTAAACTCATATTTCACATGAAAAATGAAGGGTATGTGCAATAGGTATCTTGAAGGAATTATTTTCATAAGTATAGATGAAGTTAGGCATGATAAAAATGTGAAACAAGCAATGGAGTTAGAATGAAAAATATTGAGATGGTGATTAGAAGTAAAATTCGTAACTTAGGATGGTGTCTACATGAACACTTAGAATCCAAGCTTAGATAGCATGTTTTATGAGTTAAATGAAGCCTTTAGATGATAGATATATTGGAGCTTCAATTTTTTATGCCCTAAACAAGTTTTCTTATAAGGAAAATGCAAGGAAATGAAATTTACAAAATTCGGATTTTACAAATAGTTTGTTTAAAAACATGTTTACCAAATGAAAAATGTGGATTTTTATGCATAAATGAAGGTTATGATTAATATAGACTTTGAGAACTTATTTTATTTAGATAACAAGTGAATTTCAAGAATAAAATCATAGGAACCCTAGGGAATGTAAAATTGGGAAGAATGACTCTTTAAGAATAACCTTTGTGGAATTTTATAACAATTAGGAGTTCCTAAGAGTTCATCATCAAAAATCATCAAGACCATGCATGTATTGAATTCATTACATCACATTCATATTAGGAATTCATTCATATACCATCTATACATGAATCATCAACTAGGAACATTTTTATCAAAAGCGAAACAATTTTTTGAAATTGAGAAAGTGACAGAACAGAACTGATCCCACTGTTCCGTGACCTTAATGTTTTCAAAACTTAAAAATAATATTAGAAATAGATAGATCTTTCGAAGTAGATAGAGAGCTATATAAAATTTGCGAAATTCCGAGTTAAAATGACCAAGTTATGGCCGTTTTAAGTCGGAGCTTCCGCAAATAGCGAGAATTTCGAATTCATCTAGTTTAGATGCATAGCTTGGATTAGTTACATGATGAGAATCTCATTAGGATTATTCTTACTTGGTAGGTGATCCCGAGCAAGACGACACCTTACCGTCCGATTATTACTACTAGAAAGACTGGCGTCCAATGGCCGAGTGAGTACTACTTCCACTCTCAATTAATGGTTGTGATTGTAATGTAGTGGCACTAGTGGTGTAGGCAAAGATAAAAATAGATATGTATGATGGGGTATATGGGAGTTATATAATTGTCTGCTGTTCATGTGTGAAATGGAACTTAAGGAATATCGAAACCGGGTGTTAAGCTATTGATTGATTAGCTAGTATTTTATATTGAATGTCTGCGAATAATAGTTGGCCACCTAAAAGAATTGAATTAATGTATATTTGACTTCAATTGTAATTGGATTCATTCATATCACGATGGGGATGGAGCATTAGCATTGGTTGGTTTTTTGTGATCCATAAAACGAATATGTTGGTTAATCGTGATCCATAAAACGAATATGTTGGTTAATCGTGATTCATAAAATGAAATTGTTGGTTAATCGTGATCCATAAAACGAATTATTGTTCAATTGACCGTGAGCTTAAACGGCGTCGTACCGCAGGATTCGTTAATCTGCTAACCCGGGATAGAGGGCGTAAGTCTATCCACATATGATTTCCGGCTGGTCATATGTTTGCTGAACTCATTTGTCCGATGCATACATTTGGGTGAATAATCACTTGTTTGAACGAATTGTACTTAATTGTGATATGGAAGTTCTTACTCACTAAGCTAATTAGCTTGCGCCCCCATAGCTTTTATTTGTTGCAGCACGAGTTTATCTAGCTTAGGCCGAGGCAAGCCACAGCTCAGATACTGGAGATAGGAGTTTCCCATAGAAGTTTACTTCGCTTTTTGTTTAGACTTCCGTTGGAAACTAAAGGACTCTGGATGACTGTAATAGACTTGATATTATTTTGCGAGAGAATGCCCCTTAGATTTTGTATTATATATATGTATGTGTTTTAGCTTATTATCTATGGCTAATGAATGCCACATTAAACTACTTAACTCCATTGGTTGAGTATTCTATTATCGTAAAGGGACGCTTTACATCTATACAAGACTCCCGAAGGGCTCGGATAGGGAATTCGAGAGTCTTATATAGTATGTGGCGGGCTGTTACGTTTAGGATACCCTATAGGGCGTGACAGTAACTATTACTTAAATTTCATCATTTAGTTTTGTAGTGTTCCTTTTAATCTATTTCATAATTATTTTGAAATTTTTAGAAATCATATTATTTAAAAAATTTAGCTTATTTGAATTTCCATTGTTGCACATTTGTCTTTATATAAAAACAAATTTTTATTAGTTACCAAATTTTTTTTATATATAATAATAAAAACAAATAATGATTTTAGTAACAAAACAAATAACAATAATGTTGATAACATCAATAGGCTTAATAATAGTTTTAGTTTTAATACTAGCAACTTGTGATAATACTGATAGATCAACAATTTTTAATGTATAAACAATAATATTACTTAGAAATAAATTTTAATGATAAAATCAATAATAATATTTATTATGATAGATATCATTTTATTAATAACATAAGTAATTTAAGTTATATTTCTAATATTTTCAACTAAAACAGAAATTATAAAAATATTCATAATAGTAGCATTAATTATGTTAATAATACTTGTATTTGGAATAATTAAATTAGATTATTATTATTAATTATTATTATTATTCCGAGAAGACAGTAGATGGAATCCACTTCCAGCGACCTTCTCTTTTTTTTTTTTTTTTATCATTAAATTATTATTTCCCGCCGAAGGATTGGGAATCTGGGATGTAGGGGACGGAACGTCCCAACGTCTTTTCTATTCCCTTTTTTTAATAAAATATAGTTATTAAAATTAATAATAATAATAATAATAATAATAATAAAATAATTATTATTATTATTATTATTATTATTTTATTATTATTATTAAATTTGGCCAATGAAGAAAATATATATATATATATATATAAATAACTCACGTGAACAGTATCACGAACAGTACTAGACATATTTTCTACAAAATTTCGGTTATTGGTCATCATCTTCAAGCATGGATCAATTTTTTTTTTTGTTCATTTTTCACTTCCAAATTAATTCTAAATCATTCCTAAACATTTATACATGTTATATTTACACATACATCAACTTATAACTCCAAAACATGTGCATGAACTTTGCTTTTTGGATTAAAATGGTGCAACTAGCGTTTTTATGAAAACTTACCTTGTTGAAGCTGGTTTGAGTGTTCTAACCCTTCTATATGAGCTTGATACGATCTTAAATGTATAGGAATATGTCTTAGAATTATGTTTTAGTAATTTAAACTTATTAAAACGAATTAACCTTACCTTGGATTTGCCTTCTTCCCTTGGTTTTCTTACTTCCTTGCTACGCTTGTTTTGTAATTGATTTTGATATTGTAAGTGTATGTTTTGTGTGTGTTTTCGAGGGCTTTGGGGAGCATGAATTTAGAATAAGACTTGGGTTTGTTTTATGTATATTATGGCTTTATTTGTTTAGTAATTAAGAACCTTATTGTGTGAATATATAAGAGATGAAAGGAAGAGGAAGGAGGCAGCTACTAAGGCCTTATTTCCACCAAGAATGCATGTAATTTCATGCATTAAATGAGCTGGTATATTTGTTTTATTCCTATTGGCTTGAGCACACATTTGTTGACTTCAACTTGTAATTTCTTGTGCAAGTTGCATTATGTTTTGGCTGTTGCAACAATCAAGGCAATATCTACCGTAAATCATCTTAATTTGCACCGTAATTTTGCATTATTAGTTAAGAAAAATATTATAATATTAATTAGTTAGGTAATTAACCTGGTTTTAAGGTAGTTTATTAAATTAATTGAGTACAAATATGTCAAGTATTTTAAGAGTTTTGTCTTCAAAAATTTATGTATGTTTCTACAAATTTTCTAGAGTGTTATTGAGTTCAAATTTTGAAATTAAAGTTTACACGATCAATTGTTTTTACTATTTAAGTTACACGATTGAAGTTTTTGGGTCCAATATGTCAATTTAGGGTATGAGTACTAATGGACTCGGAATTCCTTAACGAGTTTATTGGTGGGTTTCGAAATCTTTATTCGAAGTCTAGATTTAGAACTATTGATCTGCTTTAATATTTACTGGGTATTTATAATCTTAATAGTTCATTCTTTAATTGCCATTTTCTAACTATAAACATTATCGAATATTTGCTTCCTAATGATCTTGAAATCTTGTCTAAATATTTCAATATCTTGAGTTTTAGATACCGGCTATGAAATCTCCCCAATGGTTTTTCTTATTATCTAAAAAGTTTTGTTTTAGGGTTTGAAATTATATAAAGGCCTAGTACTATTCATGGATCTATTCTAAAGTCTTTGTTGTGTTCAATAGTAATCATCTATTTTTCTATTTTTATTTTTATATCTATTTCTACTTGTATGAAAAATCTCGAGGTTTACATGGGTAAAGACTTTAAAAATCTTCCTAGCCTTTGGTGTTCTATCTTTACTTATTGGCAAATTGGGCACTTCATCACATACTTTGTTACATCCCTTTCCATACCATTCCACCAGTAGTGGCTTTTCAAGTCCTAGTACATCTTGGTATCTTCAGGATGCACAATGTAGTCGGAGTGTTGGGCTTCACTCATTATCTCCTTTCTTAGCTTCACATCTTCGGGCACACATAATCTGCTCTTCATCCTGACCAGATCTTCTTCATCTACTGCAAAGTTTAGGTATTTTCCTTCTTGAATTTCCTTTTTAATTTTTGTATTGTTTCATCATACCTTTAGGCTTCTTTGATTCTTTTGATCAAGGTCGGTTCCAATAGCAAATTAGCTATTTCAAGCTCCACACTTTGCCTTACGAACTTGATCCTTAGTTTCTCAAAATCTTTTATTAGATCTTTTTGACTTGTGATCAAAGCAGCTACCTCTCCATAATTATTCCGGCTTAGGGCATCTGCAACCGCATTTACTTTCCCTAGACAGTAATTGATTCCCAAATCATAGTCCTTTATCAGTTCCAACCATCTTCTTTTTAAGACTTTGTGATCCGTGTATATTTCACACCTTTGTCCATACAGATAATGTCTCCAAAGCTTTAAGGCAAAGATGACTGCGACCAACTTCAGATCATGTGTAGGATAGTTCTGCTCATGGGGTCTCAATTGTCGAGAGGCATGGGTAATAACTTTCCCTTCTTACATTAGTACACATCCAAGGCCATTCCTTGAAGCATCACTATGCACGGTATAAGGCTATTCCGGGTTTGGTAGGACTAAGATTGGTGCCGATACCAACCGTTGCTTTAACTCTTGAAAACTTTGCTTCGACTTATCTGTCCAAACAAACTTTCCACTCTTTTGTGTCAATTGAGTCAGGGGCTTAGCTATCTTTGAAAGATCTTTTACAAACTTGCGATAATAGCCAGCCAATCCTAAGAAGCTTCTGACTTCGGCTACTGTTTGTGGCTGCTTCCAATCCACTACAGCTTTAATCTTTTCAGGGTCGATTGATATCCCTTCTCCTGTCACAACATGTCCAAGAAAAGATATTTTATCCAGCCAAAAGTCACATTTGGATAATTTGGCCTATAGCTTATTTTCCCTCAAAGTTTGTAACGCCATTCGAAGATGTTCCTCATGTTGTTCCTTGCTCTTGGAGTAGATCAGAATGTCATCAATAAAAACTTGGTTTGTAGACCATGTTTATGAGATCCATAAACACAGGTCGTGCATTGGTCAGTCCAAACAGCATCACTAGGAATTCATAATGTCCATAACGGGTACGAAAAGCCGTCTTTGGCACATCTTCAGGCTTTATTCTTAGTTGATGATACCCTGAGCGTAAATCAATGCGTGAAAACACATACACTCCTTGAAGCTGATCAAACAGATCATCAATCCTAGGTAAGGGGTATCGATTCTTGATTGTAACCTTGTGTTTAGCTTACGATAATTGATTACATAACCTCATAGACCCTCCTTCTTCGTCACAAACAGAGATGCACCTTGGCGGACACACTTGGTCTTATGAATTTCTTATCTAAGAGTTACTATAACTGGATCTTTAGCTCTTTTAACTCAACCGATGCCATCCAGTATGGTACCTTAGATATTGGTTCGGTACTTAGAGCCAAAACAATTTCAAAATCAATTTCTCTTTTTGAGGGTAATCCAGGTAATACTTCTAGAAATACATCCAAATACTCATTCACAACTGATATCATTTTCTTCTTGAGTTTCCTCTTCATCTAAAATACCATTAATAGGTACTACTACTTTCCTTTAGCAATCCACTATAGCTTTAACCTTGCTTAAATAGTTCATTCCAAGTATGGCTTCATACTTATTCATCTCCAATACTATTATATCACTTTTGGAGAGGTGTCCTTGAATCTCCAATGGACAATCCTTTAACATTTCCCAGGTCGACACGATACTTCCTGTAGGTGTCTTAATTCTAAGACTAGCGGTTCGTGGCTATTGGTAACCCAAGTCGTCCAGCCAAAGTCCAAAGTGGTGACGAACGAGTAGGTTGCTCCCATATCAAACAAAACATAAGCCTCACTCTCATTCACCTGTATGTGTCTTGTGTTCAACAAACGTCCATCACTACTCAATCCTACATCACTCTCGCAACTTATTTATCCTATGGTTAGAGTTTTAAATTTTCTTTTTACAAGTTTTAAGTTTTTACAAAAATTAGCAATTAAGGAAATTTTAACTTTAAAGAAGGTTTCGCGACTAACTTGTGACTAAGCCGACATCATCACTGCCACCACAGTTCATAGTTGCCAGTTCCATTTCCTCTTCATCGTCTTCTTCGACCATCCACTGGCCTTCAAAATTGTAGAGCCTCATCCCGTATATGGTTGATGCCGCACGACTTCCCCTCTTACTTCCAGATCTCATAATGCTTGTATTGCCTAGTGTTCCAAAAGGTCGGGCTGCTACACTCTTTCTCTGCAAGCATTCTATGGCCAAATGTCCTTTTTCCTTGCAGATAAACTAGGTTACTGCCATCTTCTTTGGACAAGCATAGACCATGTGGCCAGATTCGCCACAATAGTAACACTTATTTCTCAGCTGCGGGCACTGCCTAGAGTAATGGGCCTTTTTACACTTTCAGCAAGTGATATTGGCCTTTGACTGATTTGGCCTCCCACTAGCATTGTCCTTAAACCCATGGTAGGGCTTATACCTCTTTCCTTTAAACCTTGAACTCAAGGCGTTGAACAGCCTCTTTCCAAACACTCTCTTATCAAGCTTTTGGTACTTCCTCTTCTTTTCTCCTTCAATTACCCAAGCTTTTTTCTACCAACTCTGGGTAGGTTTTCATTCCAAACTCCTCTAGTTTAATCCTTAAGTCCTCAGCTAGACCTCTCAGATATACTTGCTTCTTTAGCTCTTCGCTATCCCTAAAAGATTTAGGTGCAGATTGTAGCAAGTGAGTGAACTCGATCTCATACTGCTCTATTGTTCTACCCCTCTGCTCAACATGTAGGAAGTTTGCATTGTACTTCACTCTCAAACTAGAGGGAAAATAGCTTTCCAAGAATTCTCTACAGGAAGACTCCCACGTAACAGGTAGGGCTAAGCTCCTTCTCTTAGATTCACACCAGACTCATGCATTATATCTTAGCATATAAGTTCCATATCCAACTAGAGATATGGTAGAATCTCAAAAATTGTAAAGGAGCGCTCGACTTGAGCCAGCCAACCTTTGGCTTCATCGGGTTTGCTGAAAGCTCCATCAAAATACCGGTTGCTCTTTATAAAATTTTGTAGAGAGCTTCAATGAAGCCTTCTATAGGGTAGAGGTGGTAGTAAGGGTATATTGTAAGAATGCTCTTCTAGTGGGGCTAGGGCCTTAGCAGTTACTTCTCAGTGATCTACAGGTGGTGGTGGCAGCGGGGCAGATCCTTACACTTTGTCTTGGGTGCGAGTTCTGATTCTAATTTGATTTTGATTTCGAATGAATGTATTTAGGAGATTAGCTAATTGTCCAATCGCATTCATCACCTCGTTTTGTGGATTTTTGGGTGCTACCCCTGGATGTTTTAGTTGAGGTATAGCAAGCTGGTTCTCATGTTTTCTTCGTTCGGGAGAGATTCTTGCTCCCGATTGTGAATCCATCGGTTTCATCTATTTGTACATTATTTCATAAGTTTTAGTGTCACGCCCCGAGGGTACCCTAGTAGTAGTAAACAAGTTACACTCGAATACTATCACTAGATTACCTTCAGAGAATGACAGGTTTTCAAAACAACAGGATCTTTTTAGTTGCTTGATAAGAAATAACAAATATATGAAAGAAATAACTTAGTGAATAAACATTACATTACTATTACAAACCATATAGTTCTTTTGAAGTACATTACTAAATAATCTAATCTAGTAGTACATATCCATAAAACTAAAATATATCTGTAGACTTCTAGCTTCAAAGCTCTTACCGGAGCCATATTCCTGGATGTAACTAACCATGGTCGCAAAGTGAACCTGAAAAGACTGTAGGAGTATGAGCGAAACCACAGCTCAGTGAATAACTAGACATACCACACATCACACAAGTTATTAGCAATCATATGTAATGCAAGCACTCAACCATATGCACAGATACAAGTTTGGATGATCTAGAATCCAAACAGGAAAAAGATTTACGCCCTCTTTTTAATGGGTTGAAGAACCAGTACTCAATGACCCACCCGCCTAGGAGAGACTAAGTACATAGAAGAATCAACGATTTCTCGTTTTAAGGTTATCACTTTGAATATAGTTGATTGAACAAACCATCTCCTGCAATCCCCTTAGAAACTCCCTAAGTATTAATCATTTCAAAGCGATTCTACCGGCAACGTTCTTCGGTGCCTTTTAGTTCTCATAGGACCACCAAACCAAAGAGAACCTTGGAAGAACTAACACATTAGAACAACCTAGCGAAAACAGAGATCCGAATATTAATACGTAGCAGGCTGTCACAACCATATATGCAATAATGCAATTCGTGCAATGCATGTTCATATATTTTATTAAGTCAGTAATTCTTAATCAATTTCAAGTGACCATACATTACCACAATCATCATTATACTTCACAACATCAATCATTGCATTATCACTTTTATAAGGATATTTTAACAATCATACACTCAGATCCAATCATATTCAGCAAACGTTCATTTGGTTATCTT
The DNA here is from genome assembly GCA_024138025.1 of Combretum micranthum. Taxonomy (NCBI): domain Eukaryota; kingdom Viridiplantae; phylum Streptophyta; class Magnoliopsida; order Myrtales; family Combretaceae; genus Combretum; species Combretum micranthum. The sequence goes on along the minus strand of JAMXBD010002740.1, from coordinate 70,828 downwards.
TATATTACATATTCAGCTACTTATAAGCACAACCAGTATAATATGACTGAATTACTCACCTGCTCATACTGCCTCAATCGAATAATCCGCTGGTAAATCCTCTAGTGAGTCAAAGTCACCTATTTTAAGACAAAGTATTCATTAATACAAATTAGCTAAATTCCTATATGCGATTCGTGTCCTAGACTCGATAATTTGGTAATTATTACTACTTAGTGTTGTCGTGTTTCTCTTATTTTATCTCACAAAATTGTTTAATTATTTTTAGAAGTCACATTACTCAAGAAATTGGTTTATTTCAATTTCCATTCTTGCCTATTCTATCTTTTTAGAACAATATTTGACTAATACTAACTTTAATTAATACTAAATATTTTAGGGTTTTAAAAGTTTATTAGATTTTAATCTAATTCTTTCTAATCATTTGTGATAAATCTTATATTGTTGTATATATATATATATATAATACACTAAGTAGGCTTAAGATATATATATATATATATATTCTGTTTATTTTCGAAAATATGCTTTTGGTAAAGAAATTTGGGCGTACGCCGGCTCATGGCCGCTGGCCTTCATCCCCAGGTGCCGGTGTAAAATTGTTTTTGAAGAAATTTTTATATCGAGTGCACCGGTGTTGAAAGCTGTCGACTTTCAATATACGCCGGCCCTACGCCGTCGATGTACATCTCCAGGTAGCCGGCTTACGTTCATGTTTTACGTGAAAATTATTTTACGTAGCCTCTGATCAGTGTAAGCCTCCTATAAGCCGCTGGCCTATCCATGTAAGCCGCCGGCGTTGAGCATTTACGCTGTCGGCCTTGAGGTAGTGTTGTACCGTTCATCATCTTCTTCCTCGGTTCGATTCATGTTCTTTGATTTTTATACGTTAAAAACCTTACTAAACCGTTTGTAAGTGTTTATATACCTTATATAAGAACATAAAACAACTTTCAACATGTTTAAAAAATATATATATATATATATATATCTTGATTCTTAGAAAATAAAGCTAGGGTTTTGGATTATTACCTCGTTGGAGCTTGTTTGATGTAATCCAAGGCTCGTGCTTGTGTTTATTAAGTTGCTAAGATTATAAGTCAGTTACAAAGCTTAGATTTGAACGAAAATAACTCGAGTTACCTCAACTTACCTTTGAGCTCGTATTTGAGGGTTTTTAGCTTTGTTTTTCTTTCAATCCGAAATCGTATATTTCGATCTGTTTGTTCTTCGTTTTCAGTTCGTTTTGTTTGATGTTTGGAGTAGTAATTTCGTGCTGAGGAGTTTAGGATTGACAAGTTTTGGTCTGTTCTCCATTATAAGCATTTATGACACACATATATATAAGAAGAAGAAGAAGACTTGCGGCTGCTTCTCCTTCGATTTTCTTTCTGTTTTGGCTGTGTTTGATATGCTGTTTTCATGGCAATTAATGTTAGTATGACTTGGCAACATGTGATTGGTGGAGTGGTTAATTTGTTTGAGAAATTTGAGGGAATTATTGGTTGGATTTTGGCTGTGCTTTTCTTCTCCGAATCCTCCACCGAAAACAGCAGCCAAATTCATATATATATTAGTTTATTTATTTAATTAAGTTTTGAGATAATTAAACGAGTTATACGGGTATAAATAGCTAATATTTGGAAGTTTTTGTACAAAAATGTATTATAAGTTATACAAAACACTTAGATTTTCAAATAATACAAATTTAGGTTATATATATACGTAGTTATTTATTCGTATAATTTTATCTCCCGCGATTTGGATTTCTTAAGCTCGTTAGGTCAATTTTTGTTTCAGGCTCCGATAGCTTAAGAAAACTCGGTTTAGAACAATAGCGTGATCCGATTATTTATTTGGAGTTTAGATTTTGAGTTATTCACAGTTTATTTTTCGTTGTGTATTTAAAATCTTAACGGTTCATTTTTGGTCATCGTTTTCTGTTTATAAGCATAAATAATCATTTATGCAGTATTGGACTTAATACAGAAACCAAACTATATATATATCTTTAGTTTTGATACTGAACATGAATTCTTATTAGTAGCTTTTAATTTTAACTAGGAATCTTGAATTTAGGGTTTAAGTCTAAATATAAACTCATACTACTCGTTATTCTAATCTCGAATCATTATCGGATAAAAACAATCATTTAATCTATATTCATTTTTCTATTTAAATCTATTTGTATATCAGGTTTCGGGTCTAAATTTTATCTTGAATTTTATTCAAGATACAAAATCTCGTTTTTGGTATTAACTAGGGTTAAAGAATTTCTTTATTCGGTTCCTAAATTCTTCATCTATCCAAAATCTAAATATTATCTATTATTAGACTTCGATTAATCTAAATCTATTATCTAGTTTATACAATCTATTATAAGGTCTTGTACTAATGTGAAAAATTCCCGGGGTTTATTCTCCCCCCCTTAAAATAAGCTTTGTCCTCAAAGCTTGAGTGCGTACCTGAGTTTCAAACAAATGGGATAGCTTTTCTTGATCTCCTCTTCTAATTCCCAGGTAATCTCTTCTGTTTGGATCCCATAATACTTTGACATAGTGGATTTCTTTATTCCTGAGAACTTGCACTTTCCGGTCCAATATCTTAACTGGATGCTTTTCATAAGTCAAATTCTCCTTCAAATCAATTGGTTCTAATTCCACTATCTTATCTGGATCCGGTACATACTTTCTTAGAACCGATACATGGAAAACATTATGTATACCAGACAAATTAGGTGGCAATGCAAGACGTATGCAGATTCCCAACTCGTTCAATATCTCAAATGGTCCAATATATCTAGGACTCAATTTGCCTTTTGTTTGTCTACCATGAAGACTTTTGATTGGACTTATCTTTAAGTATACATGTTCTCCTTCATTAAATTCCAATTCTCTTCTTTTCAAGTCCGCCCAGCTCTTTTGTCTATCTTGTGCTGCTTTCATTCTTTGCTTTATCACTGAAATCTTTTCAATAGTTTCCTGAACCAATTCAGGTCCAACCAATACTTTCTCCAAGTTATCCCAGAACAATGGTGACCGACACTTTCTACCATATAAAGCTTCATAAGGTGGCATTCCTATGCTTGAATGGTAGCTGTTATTGTATGCAAATTCCACTAATGGTAAATGTTGGTCCCAATTTCCTTTGAACTCCATAATACATGCTCTCAACATATCCTCCAATGTCTGAATAGTCCTTTCTGTTTGTCCATCAGTTTGAGGATGATAAGCTGTACTAAAATTCAACCGGGTTCCCAAAGCTTTTTGTAATCCTTGCCAAAATCTGGATACAAACCGTGGATCTCTATCTGATACTATACCAGCAGGTACACCATGCAATCTCACAATCTCCTTCAAATATATTCGTGCCAATTTCTCCAATGGATATGTCATGTTAATTGGCAAGAAATGAGCTGATTTTGTGAGTCTATCCACAATAACCCAAACAGCATCATGACCTGCATTTGTCTTAGGTAATGAGCACAAAATCCATGGAAATTGATCCCATTTCCATTCGGTATTGGCAATGGTTTCAACAATCCTCCTGGTTTTTGATGTTCAGCTTTGATCCTTTGACATATCACACTTAGCAACAAATTCTGCAATATCCTTTTTCATTCCATTCCACCAATATGCATTTTCAACTCTTGGTATGTCTTTGTTTCTCCTGGGTGTATAGAATATCCAGAATAATGTGCTTCATGCATTAATTCCTTCCTCAAGCTTTCATCATGTGGCACACAATCTTTTATTCATTCTTAATATCTTCCATCCACATGAAAATCCTTGTACTTTCCTGGGATATTCCTTGTTTAATCTCTTGAATTTCAACATCTTCTTTCTGGGCTTCTTTAATTCTTTGAAGCAAAGTAGGTTCCAAAATTAGATTTCCTCAGCTCAGCTTATTGAAAATTCCAAGTTTAATCTCTCAAATTCTTGATGAGTTCTTTTTGTTCCGTTAGTATTGAAGCCACTTCTCCATAACTTTTCCGGCTCAATGCATCCGCCACAGCATTCACTTTACCCGGATGGTAATTAATGGTAAGATCATAATCTTTAATTAATTCCAACCATCGCCTTTGTCTCATGTTCAACTCTTTTTGTGTAAATATATACTTCAAACTCTTGTGATCCGTATATATTTCACATTTCTGCCCATACAAATAGTGACGCCAAATCTTGAGTGCAAAAACAATAGCAGCTAATTCTAGATCATGAGTGGGGTAATTCATCTCATGTGGTTTCAATTGTCTAGAAGCATATGCTATTACTTTTCCATTTGCATTAACACACATCCCAATCCATTTCTAGATGCATCACTATAGACAGTATATAAATCCTTGTCATTGGGCAAGACCAAGATTGGTGCTGATATTAACCTTTTCTTCAACTCTTGGAAACTTTGTTCACGTTGATCATTCCACTCGAATTTCTCATTCTTCGAGTCAATTGAGTCAAAGGTCGTGCAATCTTTGAGAAATCCTTCACAAATTTCCGATAATATCCTGCCAATCCCAAGAAACTCCTAACTTCAGTAACAGTTTCAGGTCTTTTCCATTCCACAATAGCTTTAACTTTTGCAGGATCAACTGATATTCCTTCTCCAGAAACAATATGTCCAAGGAATGATATACTTCTAAGCCAAAATTCACACTTAGACAATTTGGCATACAACTTATTGTTCTCAATATCTGTAACACTTCTCAATTCTCATCATGTTGTTCTTCATTAGACGAATATACAAGTATATCATCTATGAAAACAATCACACAGATATCCAGCAAAGGTCTAAAGATACGATTCATCAGATCCATAAAAACTGCAGGTGCATTGGTTAATCCAAATGGCATGACCAAAAATTCATAATGACCATACCTAGTTCGGAATGCAGTCTTTGGTACATCTTCTGCTTTGATTCGGATTTGATGATATCCTGACTTTAAATCAATTCGGAAAATACCTTTGCTCCTCTCAATTGATCAAAAAGGTCATCAATCCTGGGTAAAGGATATTTGTTCTTGATAGTTACTCTGTTTAATTCCCTATAATCAATACAGAGTCTCATTGATCCATCTTTCTTCTTCACAAACAGCACTGGTGCTCCCCAAGGTGAAACACTAGGTCTGATAAATCCTTTATCCAACAATTTTGTAGTTGCACCTTTAATTCTTTCAATTCCACAGGTGCCATACGATACGGAGCTTTTGATACTGGTTCGGTTCCAGGTATCAAATCAATTGAGAATTCCACTTCTCTGTGTGGGGGTAATCCCGGTAATTCTCTGGAAATACATCTGAGTATTCACACACGTTCGAATGGTATGAATATCCAATTCCTTGGATTCACCTTCAGTTGCTCCAAGAATACAACCGTTCATCTCCATATCTTCTTCATTTTCCACTTCAATTGCTGTTATCCTATTTCGACTTTTGAGTATCTCACCTCTATACTCTTTCTTTCTCCTTGATTGACAAAAGATACTATTTTGAGATGGCAATTAACTTTTGCTTTTACAGCAGTTAACCAAACCATACCCAAAATAATATCATATTTTGCATCTCTATCAGAATTAAATCAGCAATTGATTCTTGATCTCCAATCTTTAGTGGACAACTCTTGATCATCTCCGTGTCACCACTAAATCTCCAGTTGGCGTAGTAACTCTCAATTCTTTACTCATGTTCAATTGGTATTCTTATACGCCTTGCTAATCCAGTATTTATGAAAGAATGCGTTGCTCCCGTGTCAAACAAAGCATACGCAGTCTGATCCCCTACTTGAATTGATCCTAAGTATCAATTATTAGTTCATGTTATTTTCAACTTATAAAGACTTCTATTGCTCATCTACTTGTGATTGTGTCTAATAACTTTAATAAAAAATATATAATTACATACCTGCAATGAGTCCATATTCTTCAGGATCAACTTCCTCCCAAATATTTTCTTCATCTCCTTCCTCTATCTCCACATTCTCTACAGGACTTCCATACATGGCAAAAACTCTGGCCGTGCATTGGCTTTGTTGGCATTCCATTTTTCGATCCTGAGCTCCAATCACTCCTTTAGATTGTGAAGATCCAGCTACTGCACTGCTTTCTGTGGACATTGGTTGCTATGTGCCCAACTTTATTACATATAACAAGTTGCAGTTTTTCTTTTTGGACAATCGTTTATCATATGCCCACTTTCCCCACAATAATAACATTTGTTCTGTAATTGTGGACAATGCCTTGGGTAATGAGAACCTTTACATTTCCAACAAGTAACATTATTCTTCCCATTACTCCTCCTTTGTTCACATTGAAAGGTTTGAAGAATTTAACCTTCTTAGGCACAGAACTTGCCATAGAACCATCATACATTCTCTCCCGAACATAGTTCCCTTCTTTTATACCTCTCAAGTTCATACTTCCTTGCCGTTCAATGATACGAGCTTTTTCCAACATAGCTGCAAAGTTATCAACCTCAAATTCAGCAAGTCTTCTTTGGAAATGAGGTTCAATCCAGCCATGAAAGTCTGTCTCTTAAGCTCATCACTGTCCCGATAAGCATCGGAGCAAACTGTAACAACCGATTAAACTCATGTTCATATTCATCAATGGTCTTAGCTCCTTGGGTCAAATTCATCAGGTCAGTGCTATATTTTGCTTTTAGACTGCTTGGAAAATATTCCTTCAAAAATTCCGTCTAAATACTTCCCAAGTAATTGGTTGGACAAACTTCTTTGTTTCGAATTCCACCATATCCTTGCTCTTAACCTTAATAAATAAGTCCCATAGGATACTTTCAAGCTTCAGGTACTTGGAAAACATCAAGGGATCGCTCAATCTGAGCTAGCCAGTCTTCAGCTTCTTCTGGCTTTCCCGGTATTCCTCAAAATATCTGTTGCACTTAATGAATTCCGGCAACAAATTCCTCTGAGGACGTAAAGGTGGTGGTGGTGGCAATTCTGTTCATATCGAGGGGTCCTTGTACCTCAGCAGCAGACTCATTTGGGTTCACTGGTCCATTTTCCTGAAATTGAACCGGTGTGAGTATGCCTTTCATTCCTTCTAGGATTTGGTGGAGTCATTGCTGGTGCTCCAACAGGTGGTGCTACATTTGTGGCTTGCATATTTTGCAAAGCTTGCAAAATCAAGACATTTTGTTGTTGAAGACTTTGTAAAACATCCTCAATTCGGTTTTGGGGTGTTGCAGGAGCATCTATTGGTGGATCCAGAAATTCTGGCATTTCTACTTTTATTTCTTCCTCTTGGCATTCTATTAACATTAAACATATTACTTAAGTCAGATCATAACTCGTCTTTATCAAAGTCATCAAGTCATTCATATATATATGCAACACATATATATACATAACCAAAATACATCAAGCTTTTCATGGTTAGTGCATTATGTACATATCAAAAATTGCACTACCCTAACTTAGCTTTCTATCATAGTCATCAAAAGATACATGTATGTCATCAAAAGTCTACTAATATCGTCCTGTCATGTCATCATAACAGATAATACACATCATCATATAATACTAATCAGACTCAGGGACTGGGTGAAGACGACCCTTGCCCTTCTCCTGAGGGCCTAATCGAGGGTAATCATCATCTCCCTCAGAACTACTGTCATCAATCTATCATCACACCCTCGTCTCCTGGAGGTGCTAGAGTCAGAGCTGTGTCCATCACCCTAATGCCTCTGGGTGCGGCCTATCTCACCCTCAGCACTAGTGGTATATCACTCTCAATCCATCCTCCATGCTGATCCAATCCATCTGGCATAATTAAATCTGAGACATACTTCTCTGCCTCAATCTTCTTCTTACCTTCTCTCTCATCCAACAGCTCTGTGGTGATACTCCTGTGTGGACAGTAGTCTGAACTGTCTCCTGTACTACTCGATCCTGTACAGAAGTAGGACGCTGGAACTCACCTGCTATCTCAGGGATAATAGGCGGTTTCCTCATCAACATGCGTCTAGAGTGACTGCACTGCTGAGTCGTGCAAGCATCAAGTCATCATCATAGGCGCATCACCTCTGACCCGGGCATGATCCTGCCTAACATCATGAGCATAGACTGCTCCTCTGCCAATATCTACCCAGACTCTAAAATCTGGGAGCTCTGGTCTCTCTGATCTGGATGAGACTATAAATGCTATATTGTCAATCTCCAGACCACCTCCTTTCTGCACTATCAGCCTCTCAAATCTGTAGAGCGTCTCTATAGCTGATCCATTATCTGGAAAAGCCCGCTCCATCAAGAATAACCAGCCTTTAAACAAAGGCAATAATCCTCGCTTCCAGTGCTGAGGATCTCATCCAAGTCTTGGTAATCCCGCACAAATACAAGTCCTCTACCAGAACTCGTAGTCTGCGCCTGTAGTCTGTCAAAGTCTCCTCTTCCTGCATACTAAAGATCTCCCATCTAATGTGACACGTAGCAGGATTAGTCTGCACACAATAAAATTTGCATGATTAATAATAATCACACATACTTTATTCCTAATTGTGCAGTATAATTCTACCCATAACTACCCAACTACTACTAAAGAGTGCTAATCTAAACTAACTTACTTCCAAATGCAATTCTTTCACATATTTATCTTTCTTATTCTAGCAACCATGCTCTGATACCAACTTAATTCTGTCACCCCGAGGGTACCCTAGTAGTAGTAAACAAGTTACACTTGAATACTATCACTAGATTACCTTCAGAGAATGACAGGTTTTCAAAACAACAGGATCTTTTTAGTTGCTTGATAAGAAATAACAAATATATGAAAGAAATAACTTAGTGAATAAACATTAAAACTATTACAAACCATATAGTTCTTTGAAGTACAACTAAATAATCTAATCTAATAGTACATAACCATCAAACTAAAATATATCTGTAGACTTCTAGCTTCAAAGCTCTTACCGGAGCCATATTCCTGGATGTAACTAACCAGGGTCGTAAAGTGAACCTGAAAAGACTGTAGGAGTATGAGCGAAACCACAGCTCAGTGAATAACCAGACATACCATACATCACACAAGTCATTAACAAATCATATGTAATGCAAGCACTCAACCATATGCACAGATACAAGTTTGGATGATCTAGAATCCAAACAGGAAAAAGATTTACGCCCTCTTTTTAATGGATTGAAGAACCAGTACTCAATGACCCACCTGCCTAGGAGAGACTAAGTACACAGAAGAATCAACGATTTCTCGTTTTAAGGTTATCACTTTGAATATAGTTGATTGAACAAACCATCTCCTGCAATCCCCTTAGAAACTCCCTAAGTATTAATCATTTCAAAGCGATTCTACCGGCGACGTTCTTCGGTGCCTTTTAGTTCCTCATAGGACCACCAAACCAAAGAGAACCTTGGAAGAACTAACACATTAGAACAACCTAGCGAAAACAGAGATCCGAAATATTAATACGTAGTAGGCTGTCACAACCATATATGCAATAATGCAATTCGTGCAATGCATGTTCATATTATTTTGTTAAGTCAATAATTCTTAATCAATTTCAAAGTGACCATACATTACACATAATCATCATTATACTACTTCACAACATCAATCATTGCATTATCACTTTTATAAGGATATTTTAACAATCATACACTCAGATCCAATCATACTTTCAGCAAACGTTCATTTGGTTATCTTTATATTACATATTCAGCTACTTACAAGCACAACCAGTATAATATGACTGAATTACTCACCTGCTCATACTGCCTCAATCGTAATAATCCGCTGGTAAATTCTCTAGTGAGTCAAAGTCACCTATTTAAGACAAAGTATTCATTAATACAAATTAGCTAAATTCCTATATGTGATTCGTGTCCTAGACTCGATAATTTGGTAATTATTACTACTTAGTGTTGTCGTGTTTCTCTTATTTTATCTCGCAAAATTGTTTAATTATTTTTAGAAGTCACATTACTCAAGAAATTGGTTTATTTCAATTTCCATTCTTGCCTATTCTATCTTTTTAGAACAAATATTTGACTAATACTAACTTTAATTAATACTAAATATTTTAGGGTTTTAAAAGTTTATTAGATTTTAATCTAATTCTTTCTAATCATTTGTGATAAATCTTATATTGTTGTGTATATATATATATATATATAATACACTAAGTAGGCTTAAGATATATATATATTCTGTTTATTTTCGAAAATATGCTTTTGGTAAAGAAATTTGGGCGTACGCCGGCTCAAGACCGCCGGCCTTCATCCCCAGGTGCCGGTGTAAAATTGTTTTTGAAGAAATTTTTATATCGAGTGCACCGGTGTTGAAAGCTGTCGGCTTTCAATATACGTCGGCCCTACACCGTCGGCGTAGATCTCTAGGTAGCCGGCTTACGTTCATGTTTTACGTGAAAATTATTTTACGTAGCCTCTGATCAGTGTAAGCCGCCTATAAGCCACCGGCGTTGAGCGTTTACACTACCGGCCTTGAGGTAGTATTGTACCGTTCATCATCTTCTTCCTCAGTTCGATTCATGTTCTTTGATTTTTATACATTAAAAACCTTACTAAACCGTTTGTAAGTGTTTATATACCTTATATAAGAACATAAAATAACTTTCAACATGTTTAAAAACATATATATATATATATATATATAGATCTCGATTCTTAGAAAATAAAGCGAAGGTTTTGGATTATTACCTCGTTGGAGCTTGTTTGATGTAATCCGAGGCTCGTGCTTATGTTTATTAAGTTGCTAAGATTATTATAAGTCAATTACAAAGCTTAGATTTGAACGAAAATAACTCGAGTTACCTCAACTTACCTTTGAGCTCTTATTTGAGGGTTTTTAGCTTTGTTTTTCTTTCAATCCGAACTCGTATATTTCGATCTGTTTGTTCTTCGTTTTCAGTTCGTTTTGTTTGATGTTTAGGAGTAATTTCGTGCTGAGGAGTTTAAGGATTGACAAGTTTTGGTCTGTTCTCCATTATAAGCATTTATGACACACTTATATAGGAGAAGAAAGAAGAAGACTTGCGGCTGCTTCTCCTTCGATTTTCTTTCTGTTTTGGCTGTGTTTGATATGCTGTTTTCATGGCAATTAATGTTAGTATGACTTGGCAACATGTGATTGGTGGAGTGGTTAATTTGTTTGACAAATTTAAAGGAATTATTGGTTGGATTTCGGCTGTGCTTTTCTTCTCCGAATCCTCCACCGAAAACAGCAGCCAAATTCATATATATATATATATATATATTAGTTTATTTATTTAATTGAGTTTTGAGAAAATTAAACGAGTTATACAGGTATAAATCAGCTAATATTTGGAAGTTTTTGTACAAAAATATATTTATAGAAGTATACAAAACACTTAGATTTTCAAATAATACAAATTTAGGTTATATATATACGTAGTTATTTATTCGTATGATTTTATCTCCCGCGATTTGGATTTCTTAAGCTCGTTAGGTCAATTTTTGTTTCAGGCTCCGATAGCTTAAGAAAACTCGGTTTAGAACAATAACGTGATCCGATTATTTATTTGGAGTTTAGATTTTGAGTTATTCATCAGTTTGTATTTTCGTTGTGTATTTAAAATCTTAACGGTTCATTTTTGGATCATCGTTTTCTGTTTATGAGCATAAATAATCATTTATGCAGTATTGAACTTAATACAGAAACCAAACTATATATATATATCTTTAGTTTTGATACTGAATATGAATTCTTATTAGCAGCTTTTAATTTTAACTAGGAATCTCGAATTTAGGGTTTAAGTCTAAATATAAACTCATCACTACTCGTTATTCTAATCTCGAATCATTATCGAGATTAAAAACAATCATTTAATCTCTATATTCATGTTTTCTATTTAAATCTATTTGTATATGAGGTTTCGGGTCTAAATTTTAGATCATATCTTGAATTATTTATTCAAGATACAATATCTCGTTTTTGGTATTAACTAGGATTAAAGAATTTCTTTATTCGGTTCCTAAATTCTTCATCTATCCAAAATCTAAATATTAATCTATTATTAGACTTTGATTAGAATCTAAATCTATTATCTAGTTTATACAATCTATTATAAGGTCTTGTACTAATGTGAAAAATTCCCGGGGTTTACATTTAAAGTTTTGCTTTAAGTTTGTGTTATAAAGTTTAACTTGAAATCACTGAATTTACAAAATCAACTAAATCTTCACAAAACAAAAGGATTAAAATAGGAATTCCAAATCATGAAATTTCAATAACAAACTCAAAGAAAACATTTAAGCACAAATGCTCATTATAAAGTCACAAAGTTAAAATCAATCATGATGATGCGATAAATGAGATGATCCTGGTGCATCCTAAAATTGGTTATTGTCCTTTATGATTATAGCAAACTTTTAATTAGTTACAATGTGTTATTACTCATATTGAGAAAAGGTAAGATTTCTTCCTTGAAACAAAACATATAGGATTTCATTAGATAAGCAAGGTCTTACATGAGTCAAGATTTTTACCTCAAGTACACAAAACTTGCCATACCGCTATTCTAGACCTAATCCTTTTTCATCATCTTACTAATCGATTAAAAGAAACAAAAGATAAAAGAAAAAAGTTACATCATATTAAATCCGTTAAAGAACCAAGGAGCAAATTGGCATCCCGCATTGCTCATAACAAAATATTTGTTGGACCATACAGGTTAGACTTGCTTCCATCTCTCCTCTTTATCAACCGGAGTCTTTAGGGGTCGGACTTGGAAGTCAACTTCTATTAGATGAACTTCCGTCTTCCTACGAATGAACTGACGTAGGTAAGCTCTTACTATTAACCTCCTTTTTCTAGAGGGTCGGGTCAAATTCTTGCTCATATTCCTCCTCCTCTTCTTCTTTTCTTGCTCTGTGTCCATTCCTATTATTCTCTTCTATTCCCAACTCTCTTCCAGATTCTTCCTAAATTTGGTCCACAGTCTCTCTTGCTTCCCTTAATATGCTTCGTCCTCATTCTCCACCTCCATAGGATTATTGACTAATTCATTGGTCACCCTAGGATGTTCATTAACCACCTAAATATCTCTCTAAATAGTTGGGTCAGAATCAGTTTCGATCCTACCATAATTGGGGATCTCCAAATCTCTGTCAAAGTCCATATTTGGTGGGTTTGACACATGATTGGGGTCCTCCTCTATCATCATAGGTGGTGGTGTTCTAGCTTCCTCTTCATTAACCCAAGTCTGATCCTCTTCCGGATCCTCTTCCTCTTCTTCTCCTTCCTCCTTTTCATTCTCTTCATTCTTATTCTCATTCTCATCATCATTCTCATCATTATTATTTTCTTCCATAGGCTCATTTGGTAATTGCATCCCAATCTCACTAACATGAGGGGTTCGGACCCCTACAGATGATGATATAATGTCTAGGTATACTCCCTACCAGATGAAGTGGTTCCTAGCATCAGCTATGTTCCACTCTCTATGATCCATTAGGTCATCATGGGCATAGACATACAAAGGTCTAATACTATTCTATACTCTAAAGTCTGGATGAGTAGGATTTCCTTCATTTTTCAAGATAAAAGTAGCCTCCCTCAACATCGACTCACGTCCGTATTCTATCATGACTCTTTCTATTGTATAGATAGTCTCCAACATGATCCATCTCCTTCCTCTAATGGGATCATATCTAATCTGGTCCACCACCAACACCCATCGTGTATACTTAAGACCTTCCTTCCACATCTTATACATTTCAACTATGGATCGGGATCTTTGAGCTAAAGCAAAGTCTTCGCATAAAGTTTTTAATCTTAAGTGATATTCCACAAAAGTTTCTTCATGCCTCTTAACAAAGTTCGTTGCCCTTTCCCGAGTTTCTTCTAAAGAAACCTAAGACAAGACATCTAGTTAGCTTAAACTTTTAACTCCATTTTTTTTTTATCCTACTGTTTTAATTACTAAAACTCTTGAGCTTTTTAAGTTCTATTGTCATGCTTTATAACCTTAGGCTCTGATGCCAACTTAAACTGTCACTCCTAATAGGGTATCCTAAATGTAATAGTCCACCACATGCTATATAAGACAGTAATTACTACCACAATCATTCCAAAGTCTCATACAGATGCAAGGCGTACCTTTACGATAATAGAATACATGAACCAATGGAGACTAATAGTTCAATTTGACATACTATAAGTATCAGAATATAAACCATGAGTCCACATAATCAATTACAAAAAAAATCTAGGGGCATTCTCCTGCAAAAGAATATTAAGTTTAAAAGTGATCTTTTACAGTCATCTGGTAAGTATTAGGGTTTCTTGTGGAGGTCTATACAAAATTGAACACAAACTTCTAAAGGAAACTCCTATTTCCTGTACCCGCTCGGTAGGATGCCTCGACCTTAGCAAAATATATGAAAACTGCAATAGGAAAAACCTGTGGGGGCATAAGCTACACTAGCTTAGCGAGTGTGTCATGCCCTAAGGGGTATCCTAAATGTAACAGTCCGCCACACTCAATATTAAAGCTTAAGTATGATAACCTTAGTCATTCCCAGAAGCTTCGGTATCAAGTGTAAGGTATGCTCTTATAAATTTTGAGGACCATACATGGAATTATGAAGCATAAGAAGATATGATAACAAATTAAGAAAAGAGGATTCATAATATTCATCCATTCATAATAATTGTCTTACAAGTCTTAGGGGCATTCCCCCGCCAAAATAACTATAATCTATTACAAGAATTTTTATGAAGTCTACATCTAAACTAATGCTAAACTTCATCTAAGAATTTCTTAACAAAAATGAGAAAATACCTGGCTGCAGGGTACACGTGGTCTCAACCACAAATAGTTAAACTATAAAAGATATCTATAGGGTTATAAGCTAATAGACTTAGTGAGAGTTTTTCCATAAGTAAATTCTTGCGTAGGAAAATTCAAACAAGTTTTTAAGTAATCAAGTGAAATGCAACATACACGTGAGCAAACAAGGCATATAGTTTTCCGGGAACTATATGTTGAATGTATTTACGCCCTCCATTTGGGGTTTAGTGATGTATAATCTCAAAATGAGTAGTTTTAGTTAAGTTATGCTTTCGATCTTTACCGCCAAGCATATAAAGTCTACTCGGGTTGGGCCATGCCTCCGGATTTCCGCCAAGCATTGGTTTGATTCCAAGCCGCCAAGCAATCGCTTTCGATCATAACCGCCAAGTGTTGCTTTTGACTGTGCTACTATCCTTTTCACCCAAGGATAATAACCCCATGCAATGTAACTCACTTCGTGGTATGCATGAATCAATTTATTTAAGATATCACAGCATCATTATTATTAAATTTAAGGTGATAATAGAATTTCATACATATCAAGTACTATACTAAAACAAATAATTATTTACAATCAATTCTGGTCTCGATATTCTTAGAATCCTTTCAATAATTTTCACATTCATATCAATTTGTTTTTTATTAATTCTAATGCGACTAAACTACAAGCACAATCAAGTAAAGCATTTCAAGGAAATAAACTCACATTGCCATGTTGCCACTTCTTCTAAAATGGATGAGTCGCTCAAATAATCCACTTAGTCGAAATAATACTCGGGATACGAGTATTCTTCCTCGGAATCACCTAGTCAAGGAAAATACCCAAAATGAATATTTCGTGATAACTTTTCATGAAACTTGTCAAAACTATGTTATAAGAACGTCAAAGTTCGTATAAAAGATAATTCCAATTTAAAATGGTCATAACTTGGTCATTTTAACTCGGAATTGTGCATATAATATACCGATTTCTATCTATTCGAAAAGATCTATCCGTTTCTAAAACTATTTTCATCAAATTAGATCATTTAGGCTCCAAAACAGTGGCGATCAGATTCACCACGAATTTTTCCATCCCAAAAGCATTTTGTTTCAAACATTACACTATCTAAAAATTATTTTGATAAATACTTAGTTATCTATATGGTTAAGAAATCCCTTTTTCATAATAGATAGCTCACATTTTATCCATGCTCAAGTGTTTGCTGTCCAACTAAATTTCTTTGAGTAAAACAATGTTAATTAAAAGTTTAGAAAACTATAGTTTACAAGAAATCTATTTTATAAATCCTTTAAAATGAATATTTTGATTCTTTTGTTTTCAAATAATTATTTCATGTTTATCTTACTATTTTTCTTAAAGACTTTTTAATACTATTAGATTTCTCTATTTTCCTTTTTAGGATTTTTCAATTGATGTCACTTTTTCTATTAGTTTTTCTATACAACTTTTCTTTGATCATTACTCGGAAAATCATGGCTTTGAAAACTCTCATTCCCTTTTTATGGAGTTTCTTATATTATGTTTTTATGGAAAACATTTTAGTACCAAAAGTCATCTTCTTTTGAGAAAACAAGGTAATATAGAAATGATTAAAAAAAACTTTTCAAAACAAGAGTAGCCTTTTTAAAATTGTAGTGAGTTCTTCCTAAGGTTTTGAAAAGAATAAATTTACTTTTGTTAAACCATAGATTCTAATTTTCGTATAAAACCATTCTTAGGTGAAAGATCTCCTTTTTGTAAAAGTGTAATTGAAGCTTAAAAGTTTGGACAATAATCTTTATGGGTATGATTATGAGAAATAATAACAAGCAAAAATAACATAAATAATAGATAAAGTCAAGTATTCGGAGTCTTAGCTTCTTCAAGGCTCCTAGGACTAAGAAGTATACTAGTCCCAAAAGAAAGAAAAATAAATAAAAGAAAGAAAATTGTTTTGACTTGATGAGGACAAGTCTAAGACTATAGACTAGTCTTAATACAACATGAAATAAATAAATTGCAAAAAAAGAAATAAATAAATTACTTTGCATGAAAATAAATAAATTGCAAGTGAGCTTATATGCTCTAAAGAATATATATATATATATATACACACATAATCATACTTAGTTAGATATAATAACAATAATAATATGAGCAAGGTAAAGTAAGAACATAAATATAAAAAGGTATTCATGAACAAGAACAAGAACATTACATGAATATAGTGTAGCTTCCATAACATTTAGTTTTTGGAAACTCACACCATGGTCATGACAAGTTACATGATATGGGAAGAAGAAATTTGTAAGGAAATTTTACCTAAAGAGGGTTTTTGGAGTATTATGTGTGAATGGGTTTTGTATATGTAGAATGGGGTTTTGAGAGTAGATTTGAGAGTGTATATGGAGAGAGTTTTGAGAGGCGAATTTTAGAGAGATTTGGTTGTAAAGTTGGGAGTAGTAATTGTGTGAATGAAGTGAAAGAGGAGGGGGGTATTTATAAGAAAATGAAGAGTAAATTTTGTCTGATTTAAATAAAGAAAATTTAAAAAAATTGAGAGAGAGACAATTTTTTTTGGGGGGGGGGGGGGGGGGGGGAAGGGGGGGGGGGGGGGGGTGTGGGGGGTTGTTGTGTGGTAGTGCGCTAGCCATTAGAAAAGAGAGGAAGAGAGAGTTTTATTTTTGCATTTTGTTGATTAAATGTAATAATAAGTAAAGTAGATGTGAAATAAAGTTATGGAAAAGGTAAAAAGTAAAGATAATAGGTGTATAGAGTGTAAGAATAGGTGTTAGAAAAAGTAGAGATAAATGAATAGTGTAGAATAGTAATGAATAATGTAATGTAAAGTAGCCATGACTAATAAAGTACCGGTAGTAAGAAAATACGTGTATAATTGTGATATATATTATTTTTACTTACCAAAAAATTATAAAACTGATATATTTAAAAACCTTATATTTTTACGAGTCTAATGGTATATCTGGAATATTTTTACTATTCCAAGTCTCGGGACACGTTTTTCAAGAACTGTATCCGTTTGGATTCAAAATGATTTGTGATAAGATTACATTTTATACAACTTTTAATGTTTAATTTGTGATAAATTGCTAGAATAGGTACTTGGTTTGGTTAAAATTCATGTTTTAGGTCTAATTTGGACAAATGCAAGCAAAACAAGAAACTTTGAAATGAAAATAGAAAAACTCAGGGGATACGCCGGCTTTTCTAAAGCCTAAGCCACCGGCGTACAGCCAGCCTTCATGATGCTCACGATCTAAATCCTTAAGGCTACCTCTACACCGCCGGTCTTGAAGCGGTGTAGACTATGGGAAGCTAAACAAACTGGCTCAACACGCCATCATAGAAGGACGAAAAGGCCAACTTCTGCAATTTTCTTCAACACAGGCTTTCTAGAATCAAAGCCACCGGCATCGTGACGGCTTATAAGATGATGTTTGCATTTTCAAAGCCGTTGCATACTATTGGCTTTACAAGCCTTCTTCCATTTGAATGTACGCCGCCTAAAAGCCACCGGCATAGAAGGTGAACAGGGCAGTGTAGAATGAAAGCCGCCAGCTTAGAGCTTAAGAGTTGCCAATGCAGAAGGAGTTATAATGTATAACGGATGGTAAGCCACCGGCGTTGAGGTAGTGTAGGTTGAAGATCAGGAGACATAATCAAACATGAGTGCTCTTGGTTACAAAATGAACGATCAAAATTGAATGCATTGTCTAAGCCGCATGAAAGCCATTGGTTTTGAGACGGCTTTCCCTATAAAATGGCCAACCTTTCATTTTTGAGTATATACGCCGGCTAGATCCATTTCTAAGCCGCTAGCGTACAAGTGGCCTACACTTGTAACCGAAGACGAAAGGTACCAGTACACTGCCAGTGCAATCATGAAAGGAACTTTACGTCGCTTGTAAGCCACCGGCGTACATATTGCAACTGTAAATTTCTATTAATGCTTTTCACGAAAATTTTCCTATATAAAGGGGACTTCCCTCCTCTACTCTCATCAAGAAAATCAGAGATACAATTCAGCATACATTCAGTAGATAGCACTTCATAGAGAATTTGTGAGAGATTTGAAGCTTTCAAGAATTTGTAATTGAAGATCTTGATATTTGAATTAGAGATATCTGATCTCTCTTTTCTTATGCAATTCATCTATCTGATGTCTTTGTTCATAATGATATCAATTGCATATTCTTATCTAATTATTGAAGCATCATCCATGAGTAGCTAAACTTTTTCTTATGGGAAGTAATGAAACCCTAATCTTGCTAAAATGATTTTTGAATTTAAGTTATAGAATTGTTAGAATTATGGAATCTTTGTAATGAATTCTGATTATCTATCTTGTTTCTATATGAAATTGGATTGATAAGAATTTTGATAATTCGGAAGAAGAATTAGGGTTTATAGGAATTCATGAATTAAGATTAAACAACAATTGCAGAAGCGGCGGAGTTTAATCTAATTTAGAAATTATCCCATGTAATTCATGCAATGTTTTATGTTAATTTCTCACTAAGGAATTAGGAGAAGTTAATTTAGGACATTAGACAATTGTAGAATCGGGAGGTTTATAATTGTAAATTAGATTCCATTGATAATTTATTTAGCGGAAGCTAATAGATTATTTTGTGGTTTACTAAAACTTGATAGTTTTGGTCTTGACAATTTCATACAAATATCACAATTCTAACTATTAATATAATATAACTTCAGTATGATTAGCAAAGATTAGGGTGGATTCTGCTCCTTCCCACATTTATCTGATATATCTCTCTCACAATCTCATTGCATTCATCGATAGCTATTAGGTTAAAATAGAATTAGTTAAATAGTTTAAGTTGATACAATTTGATTGCTTAAATATTAGTAAAAGCTAATATCAATTTGTAATTAAATTGATCATCATAGGAACGATACTCGACTCACTTTTCTATTACTTGATTTGACCCACTATACTTGCTTCCGAACTCACATTTATTATACACATTTTAAGTGGATCAAGTTTTTGGCGCCATTGCCGAGGAACTCAATTAATATTAGATCACTTTTAGTTTTGCTGGTAGTTTAGGTGTTTTTCTAGAGTTTGATTGTTTTATTTTATTTTATTTTATTTTGCAGGTTACATGCATAGGAGTAGAAGTAGGGAACTTCTACCAATTGATCCTGAGATTGAAAGAACCCTCCATCAGCAAAGAAGAGAAAACAGAAGGAAAGAAGGAGTGCTACAGACTAAAGATATGGCAGAAAATGAAGCACGGAACAATGCGAGCAACAATGATCAAAACAACAATTAGAACAATAATTAGATTCAAGTTGCACTCGTTAGAGCACTTCGGGATTATACGGTACCCACTGTTCAGGGTCCTGCTGTGAGGAGGCCAGCAGTTCAGGCCAACAACTTTGAGCTTAAACCGACATTAATTCAAATGGTTAAGCCACATCAATTTGGAGGATATCCTAATGAGACACCAGATGAACATATTGCCAAATTCCTCCAATATTACAATACTGTCAAACTCAATGAAGTATCTGATGAGGACATAAGAATGCAACTTTTCCCTTTCTCTCTTAGGGATAAAGCTTTGGCTTGGTTTAATTCTTAACCACCTGAGTCCATTACTTCATGGTAGATTTGACAACTAAGTTCTTGAAGAGATTTTTCCCTCCTGCCAAAACTGCCAGATTAAGAAATGAGATTACCAACTTCACAAAGTTTCTTGGAGAATCATTGTATGAAGCTTGGGAGAGATTTAAAGAGGCAGTTAGAAAATGCCCACATCATGGACTTCCAGATAATCTTTGATTGAAAATTTCTACCTCAGTTTAGATGAGACTTTGAGGTCATTAGTGGATGCTACATCATGAGGATCACTAATGGGAAAGACATATGATGAAGCTAGTGCATTAATTGAGCAGTTAGCTTCTACTGCTCATAACTGGAGCTATGAAAGAACAAGATCAAAGGTGGGATCTATTCAAGATAGTGAATCCATGCAACAGCTCACAGCTCAAGTTTCAGCTTTAACTACACAAGTAAGTAAACTTGTATCATCTAATTCTTTGAATACTAATCAGGTTGCTACTTGTGAGTTGTGCTTAGGACCACATTCAGTTTATGATTGTCATGGTACCACACCATCATCAAGTGGAGAGCAGCTCAACTATGTTGGAAACTTTGGAAGGGTTAATTATGGATCATATACAAACACTTATAATCTAGAATGGCGTAATCATCCAAATCCTTCTTATAGAAATGAATCAAATGTTTACCGACCACCTGGATTTCAAAAACAAGGTCCTATAAGTGTAAACCCCCAAAAATTTTCATAATTCATAGAAAATAATTCTAAAAGCTTAGAATTTAAATCCCAAAAATCGACTCAAGTTAAAACCAAACTCTAAATCAAGACAAGCGCCAGAAACGAAACCCTAAAACGCAAACCAAGTTAAGACCTAATTCTAGATAAAGATCAAAAACGAGTTTTCTCAATCTTGAGAAAACGAGAACCCTTGAAACGAAATATAAAGTCCAATTAATCAACGTCCGTACACCAATTAAATCACCTAACCGTTTCTTAACACGCAAATCAAGACAATATATCCAAATAACAATCAACAGCAAAATCTTAAAACTTTCGATAAATTTCAGAAATCATAAATTTCAAATTTTTACCAAAAGTCAAACTGAATCAACTCATAGCCCTAGACTCGGTTAAACGATCCCGAGAAACTATTAAATAATCACAAATAAAATAAAATAAAACATAAATTTTAAGCTAAAATTTTAAAACGATCAAAACTCAAAATTATACGATCTTACGAATATTTCGACAAAATCAGAAATCAAAGCGGAACCTTAAAAGTCAACAAGCCTATAGCGAACCTTAGTGTTTAAGATCCGGCAATCCCGCGTTTTCAAACCCTAGAAAACGAAATTAAGTTAATGGCTAGAATAGTTCGTAATAACATAAGATAACATAAAAATATCATATTCACGAATTTCGAGTGTCCTTCGGACTCAAACGGGATCGGTTCTCGAAACACGTGTCCCGAAGCTCGGAATATTAAAAATATTCCGTTTATACCAATAGACTCGTAAAAATATAAGGATTCCAGAAATATCAGTTTTAGAATTTTTCGGTAGCTAAAAATTACAGATATCGCATTATTACGCGTATTTTTATTACTACCGGTACTTTAATTGTCTAGTCTACTATTCATAGTACTTTTCTACTATTCATTACTATTTCACTATCTCTACTTTTTCTTACACCTATTTCTTATACCTACACATCTATTTTCTTACTTTTTTCATTTCCAATACAACTTTATTCACATCAACTTTACACATTACTTCTTTATTACTCAAACAAATAAAACAAAATCAATTTCTCCCCTTACAAGGAGCAAAACCGGCGCCATTCATCCCCCATTTCCCTCTCATTTATTTTCTTTTTCAATTATTTTATTACATCCAAAATTCACTCCAAAAATTCTATAAATACCCCTTCCTCTTTCATTCTTTCACATAATTCTTTACACTACCAAAACTCTCTCAAATTCACTACACAAACTCTCTCTATAACATTTCCTCTACCAAAACTCTCTTTCACCAAATACCCATAAGAATTTCTATTTATGCAATACAACTACCATCTTTCTATGACCACATAACCATACATTCACTACCATCTTCATACTACACAAATACCTTTGGTAAAAATTTCTTTCAACCATTTATCTATTCATGTCATGTAACTTAGCATGACTATAGTGTTGTTTTAAAACTCACATGAGTAGTAAAAGCAACATGTTCATGTTTTGTTCTTGTACTTGTACATAAGCTTTTTATTTTATTATGTTGTTATTGTTATTGTTATTATTTGCTTCTAATCTAACTTATATTATGTATATATATTTATTTAGAGCATATAAGCTCATTTGTTATTTATTTACTTTCAAGTTATGCAATTTATTTATTTCATGTTATTATTAAGACTAGTCTTTCTAGTCTTAGACTTGTCCATATCAAGTCAAAACAATCTTTTATTTTCTTTAATCTTTCGGGACTAGTCCATTCTTAGTCCCGGGATGCCTTGATGAAGCTAAAGCTCCAATACTTGATCGGGATTCCTCGATGAAGCTAAGGTTTCCAATGCTTGATATTTTATTTTCTTGCTCATTATTTATTTCTAGTATTTTCTTATATTCCTATTAATTTATATGCTCATAATACTTGCAATTACATAATGTTAGGGTCTCAACTAATCTAAAAATAGAATTTTACTTTACTAAATAAACTCAAAGCTAGAATTTCGATCAAGTGATTTATCACAAAATCATGAAGTCACTATCAACAACCTAGAAATAGAATAATGCAAATTTTCTCAAGTTTTCTTAAATAATAAAGATAGTTTTACCAAGAAAACATAAGAAATAAATATTTTCTTTATGGTAATATAAGTTTTAAGAAAAATAAATCGTCGATAGTTAGGACTTAAACTCTTTTCTAAACTAAGAAACAAACTAGTTTTCAAAGTTAATATAAAAATCAACTCATAAAGTTATGAACCCACTTAGGAAAAGTAATGATTTTTAATTTCTAAAAAGAAAGAACTTATTTTCAAAAGAATATAAATAAGGTAAGATTAACAATAACGAATTTTATCAATAAAGATGATTCTTTTCAAAAGAAATAAAAAGTTTTAGAAAACAAAAGCTTATGAATATAAGAAGACAAGACTCATTTTCTTAAACTATCCTATAAACAAAATTATGAAAAAGGTTTTCATCAACTTAATATAATTGTGATAAATTTGATTTTTAAAGTAAAACTTATGGAAAGCTAAGGTTACAAGAAAATTTTTTTTTTCCTTGGAAAAAGAATGAAGAAAATAAAATAAAAATATACACATTTATAACAACATAGGAAAATATAAAGTTTCTTTAAAATACTTAAAAAGAAATTTTCAAAGTTAAAGTTTAAATGAATTTATTGTTGAGACACTACCATTAGGATTTTTGCATATAAAGTGAGCTTACCTACATATTCGAAGTGTTTATCAACTATATATTTATACACATATATTGTTACAAAAGGATTTTCTTTTTAAAAGTGGAGTTGAGTAGGGGTGTTCATGGACTGGTTAACCGGTCAATGGCTCTATTTTTTGAATCGGTCCATAATTATTGGTTTTTCTAAAATGCAAATCGTAACCAGTCCATTATTAATGGTTTACCGCCTTAACGGTTAACCATTTTTTTTCGGTTAATTTTTTTGGATTTCGGTTTTTAACCATTCAATATAATAATTATCCATTTTTTGTTTTACAACTGATAAATTTCCGTTTGTTCATATTTTCAGAGAACAATGAAGGCATTTTTAATCATCCTTTCAGCCACACAACTTGTGTACATTGCAGCAATTCACGGTGCTGCATCAAGAAGAGTTTAGATGTACTGGATCTGTCTTTATAATGGTCGTGAGATTGAGGATTGAGGCGTGATTGTGAGTTGACTTGTGAGAGCAAAGCAGCATAACTGTAGAAGGATATGGGAAAGAAATAATTAAATAAAGAGAAAAAGGCTTAGAGTCACGGTGTCGTGTTTCACTTCATATACTTATGTTATATTTTTGAAAAAATTAACTAATATTATAAATATATAATTATTGGACCGGTTAACCGTTAACCATCGGTTTTTTTAATTACAAACCGAAACCGAAACCGAAAACCGAAAAAATTAAAAACCATAAACCTAAACCGAAACCGATGGACTGGTTAACCTAATTTTTCGGTTTGGTCTTTTGGTTTCGGTTCGGTTTCTCGGTTTGATCGGTGTTTTTGAACACCCCTAGAGTTGAGTTAGAAAACGGATTTGTAAAAGCTTGACAATTTTCGTTTTAAATCTGTACCCAACGTTTTCGGAACCCAAATGACCTTATATGACAAAGATAACCTTAGAATTGAATAGATCTTTTCGAATAGGTAGAAAACGGTATATTATATGCGAAATTCCGAGTTAAAATGAGCAAGTTATGGCCATTTTAAGTTGGAGTTTCTTCTTATACGATTTTACCGCGATTTTAAGAAAAGTTTAGAATCTCTAAGAAAAGAAATTCATGAAAGACTTATCCCGGGTATTTCTTTTGTCTAGGTGACGAAGGACACGAGAATACCCTATCCGAGGATTAGTACAACTAAGAAGATAGCAAAATGGACAAGTGAGTTATTCCTCCTAATTTCATTACCCTGCTTGTGCTTATAAAGTAGTAGCATGAGTATACTAAGAAAAGATAAAAATGGATGTGTTTGGGGGAATTCGGGATTATGTGCATATATGTGATTCTATGTTTATGCATGAAATGGGAATTAAGAATATCGCAACTTCAAACTGTTTGTTTAAATAATTTTGTTTACTTACTTGTATGATTGTTTATTGTTTGCTAAATTGACTGATCGCCCCTAATAAACCTTAATAAGGTTTGGCCTAAGAACAATAAAACGTTCACGTATAGCATCCATCGAGTCACATCTATTTCAGAAGGCTGTTACTCATACGCGTAGAGTTGGATTGGCTGTGATCGTGCGGTGCCACGGGCCATGTTCCTTCCTGGAGAATCCAAATCGCTCGGGGAAAGCGACTCTAGGTTCGGAGCCGAGCCAATCGAATGTTGTAGGTAAGGACCTGGGGACTAGCAGTAGAAGGTCGATGACCTTCAACCCCGATTCCCTAACCTTTGATACGGAGGGGTAAATCAGTTCTATATATGGTTTCCGGATGACTATATATATTCGCGTAATCACGTGATTATTGCATTGTATGCATAGCATATGTGTGATTAAATAAATAAACTTGTTTGAAAATGTGGTGCGAATGAAAAGGAATATCTCACTAAGCTAGTTGTAGCTTATACCCCTATAGATTTGTTGAAACAGGTATATCAGTGGCTTAAATTGAGGATCATGACATTAAGGAAGTCATGGATGGATGGTTGAGCTTCTACGAAGGAAATGGGATCATAAGATGAAGTAATGTTGTAAGGATCTTTATATAAAATGACCTATATGATAAGTGATGTATATTTATCTGAAGTAGGATGTGCCTCTAAGAATTGAAATGCAATATGTACGTTTTATGATAAGTATTCTCTTTGCCTTGTTACTTATTTATTATCAATCTAAATTGCGTTACTCCGATGCGTTCCCTTAGATTGTGATGTACGCCTTGTACATGATATGGAAGCCTTTGCGTGACTAAGGTAATCATTCCTAGGCTTTAGTATTGTGTATGGTGGACTGCCACATTTAGGGTACCCCTCGGGGCGTGACAGTAAGGAATACCCTGCCTCCATCTCAGCAAAATCAACTTTCAACTGATGAGTTATTGAAGAATTTTATACAGACCACACTCAATAATCAGCATGCTATTATTCAAGATCTTCAAGGGAAATTCCATCAACTTGCTCAGCAAATTGGTAATAGACCATCTGGTTCTTTACCAAGCAACACAGAGGAAAATCCTAAAACTGTGAATGCCATAATATTGAGAAGTGGCAAAGAGGTTGAACCCACTGAGGAAAAAGTTGAGGAAACTGAAGTGATTCCAAGGAAAGATAAAGGAAAACAAAAGATGGAGGAACCAATGCAAAAGCCACCTGAGGTAAAACCTTATGTTACACCTATTCCTTTTCCAGGAAGACTGAAGCAGCAAAAATTGGATAAGCAATTTTCAAAGTTCTTGGATGTTTTCAAGAAGTTGCAAATCAATATTCCATTCTTAGAAGTGATTCAAGAAATGCCTTCATATGCAAAATTCATCAAAGAATTGCTTACTAAAAAGAGGAAGATTGATGAGAATGAACCAGTGATGCTAACAGGAGAATGTTCAATGATTCTGCAAAAGAATACACCTTGCCTACCAACAAAACAAAGAGATCAGGGAGTTTTACTGTTCCTTGCACTATAGGAGACTTTCACTTTGATAAAGTTCTTATAGATTCTGGTGCAAGTAGTAATCTTATGCCCCTGTCTTTTCAAGAAATTAGGACTTAAAGAATGTAAGGAGACTCATGTTACCTTGCAACTTGTAGATAGAAGTGTCAAATACCCACGTGGTATTGTTGAAAATGTCTTGGTAAAAGTTGACAAGTTCATATTTCCAGTAGACTTTATAGTCTTGGAAATGGATGAGGATCGTTGAAGTCCCAATGATTCTTGGCAGACCATTCCTTTCAACCGGTAAAGCATTAATTGATGTGGAACAAGGTAAACACTTTAAGAGTAGAAAATGAGCAGGTAGCCTTTAATATTTATGATGCAATGAAAAAATTTGATAAAGGTTCTTATACTATTGATATTATTGATGAGTTTATCTCTGAGTCTGCTGAAGAAAAGCAGGTGTAGAAATTGTGGAATCTGTGCTAAGAGATCTAGATGATTGGAGTAATGATGAGCAAGAGGAAAAAGTTGAGCAAGTGCCTCAAATTAAAACCAGATATTATGAAGAGCTGGGCACTAGTGAAAGCAAGCCAATACCATCATTGATACAATCACCAAATCTTAAGCTTAAACCCCTTCCTACTCATTTAAAATATGCTTTTCTAGGAACTGGAAATATCTTGCCAATAATTGTTTCATCTTATTTGACAGGTGAACAAGAGCAGCAGCTAAGGGAGCATAAAGAAGCAATTGGTTGGACTATTGCTGATATCAAGAGAATTAGCCCTATAATTTGCACTCACAAGATTCTGATGAAAGAATAGTACAAACCTACAGTTTAACCACAGAGAACACTTAACCCAACACTTAAGGAGGTGGTAAAGAAAGAAATTCTGAAACTATTTGATGCAGGTATTATCTATCCTATCTCTGATAGTAAGTGGGTTAGTCCAGTTCAAGTTGTTCTAAAGAAAGGTGGTATGACTGTAGTGAAAAATGAGGAGAACGAACTGATTCCTACTGCTTTGTGACTGGGTGGAGAGTATGCATTGATTATAGGAAGTTAAATGATGCCACAGAAAAAATCATTTCCCCCTTCCTTTCATTGATCAGATGTTAGAGAAACTTGCAAGGCATGAATATTATTGTTTTCTAGATGGTTACTTTGGTTATAATCAAATTTCCATAGCACCTAATGACCAAGAGAAAACCACTTTTACCTGTCCCTATGGTACTTTTTCCTTTAGGAGGATGCCCTTTGGTCTTTGCAATGCACTTGCTACGTTTCAGAGGTGTATGATGACCGTTTTTTCTAACATGCTTGAGAATTTCATTGAGATATTCATGGATGATTTTTCTATTTTTGGAAAGTCTTTTGAAGCATGTTTAGTAAACTTAGCCAATGTTCTTAAAAGATGTAAAGAAACAAATATGATTTTCAATTGGGAAAAGTGTCATTTCATGGTAAAAGAATGAATTGTATTAAGTCACAAAGTTTCAAAGAATGGAATTGAAGTTGATAAGGCTAAAGTTGAAATAATAGAGAAGTTGCCACCACCCACAAATGTTAAGGGAGTGAGAAGTTTCTTAGGACATGCTGGCTTCTATAGAAGATTCATAAAAGACTTCTCTAAAATTTCTAGACCTTTATGTAATAATCTTGAAAAAGATTCTATCTTCCATTTTGATGACAAATGTTTGTAGGCATTTAACTTATTGAAGGAAAAGCTCATATCTACAACAGTGATTATTGCACCTAACTGGGAGCTTCCTTTTGAACTCATGTGTGATGCCAGCGACTTTGCTGTGAGAGCAGTATTGGGTCAGAGAAGAGGTAAGTTGTTTCATGTTACATACTATGCTAGTCGGACTTTGAATGAGGCTCAAAGAAACTATGCCATAATTGAGAAAGAGCTTCTTGCTGTTATATTTGCTTGTGACAAGTTTAGACCTTACCTGATAGGATCTAAAGTCATAGTATATACTGATCATGCTACTTTGAAATATTTGTTTGATAAAGCTGATATGGATATTGCTACTGCAAGAGTTTGATCTTAAGATCAAAGATAAGAAGGGAACTGAGAATGTAATTGTGGATCATTTGTCTAGCCTAGGATCTGATAGTTTGGATATTCCTATCAATGAAAAGTTTCCTGATGAACAATTACATGCAATAGAGATCCTACATTTACCTTGGTATGCTGATTATGTCAATTACTTGGTTAGCAAAATCATTCCATATGGTTTGTCTTATCAACAAAAGAAGAAGTTTTTGCATGATGCGAAAAGTTAATTTTGGGATGAACCATATTTGTTCAAGAAATGTGTTGATCAATGATTAGACATTATGTGCCTAAATCTGAACAGCTTAGTATTATTGAACATTGTCATTCAAAAGAAGCAGGGAGTCATTTTGGTCTTCAAAGGACTGCAGCTAAAGTCTTATCATCTGAATTTTATTGGCTTAATTTGTTTCGTAATTGTAGGAAATACATAGTGTCACGTGCTCAATGCAAAAGGACTGGAACATTTCACCGAAACATGAATTACCACAAAACAACATCTTGGTAATTGAACTTTTTGACGTATGGGGAATTGACTACATGGGTCCTTTTCCCTCATCATTTTCAAATAAATATATACTTTTGGTAGTAGATTATGTTTCAAAATGGGTTGAAGCTGTTGTTTTACAAACAAATGATGCTTGAGTAGTTTTAAGATTTTTGAAAAAGAATATTTTTACTATATTTGGGGTGCCTAGAGCTATATTAGTGCTGGAGGTGTTAGTGATTGTGCCCTAGGCCAATTACTAAGTATTGTTATTTCATGTACTGGAGGCCAATCTAATTAGTGATTTAATTTTAAAAATTCAAGGGAAGAATAAATAAATTATTATTATGAATAATAATTTACTATCACTACCAACCCTAATAACATTAGGGGCATTATTGTCAGTACAAATTACTGGCATAATATAAATAGGTGTGATAGCGTCTCATTAGGGTTAAGACTTTTACTGTCACATTTGACGGCAGAGAAATTCTATAACCCTAAAAGTGAAACACAAGAAAACAGGATTCTTCTTAAATAATCTAGAAGCGTTCTAGAATGTACTAGTACACAAAGGTGATTCCTTTTGGAGGTGCTTGTTCGTGTGGATATTGTAGAGGGTATTGTGATTTCGCGGTACCTGCAGATCCGATCTGCAAATTGATTTCAAGTTTCGAGCTTTTAAAGGTACAAAATCAAACTATTTGTTTTTTGTTTTAATCTAATCAATACACATGGATACTGAGTTAAGGTTTTCTTTTGAATTCTGCTGCAAAAGATTTGATCTTTATGTTTTTAAACCCTTTGGAAACCCAACATAAGGGTCACATTTTTGTAAAAAGCAATTTGAAAAACTTTTGTCAAAATATGGAGTTACACACAAAATTGCTACCCTTTATCATCCATAAACCAGTGGACAAGTTGAGGTATCCAATAGGGAGATTAAAAGAATTATGGAAAAAATGTTAATGCATCTAAAAAAGAATGATCTTCAAAATTAGATGATGCATTATGGGCTAATAGAATTACTTTTAAAACCCCTATTGGAATGTCCCCATTTATGATTGTTTTTGGTAAATCATGTCATCTTCCTGTAGAACTTAAGCACAAGGCATATTAGGCCATAAAATTCCTAAATTTTGATGAAAAAGATGTGGTGAAAATAGATTGCTTCAATTAAATCAATTAGCTGAGTGGAGGGATGAAGCTTATGAGAATGCTCGTATCTACAAGGAATGACCAAAGAAATGGCATGATAGAAACATTATCAAGCGAGAGTTTTTACCTGGGCAAAAAGTTTTACTTTATAATTTTCGTTTGAAGTTGTTTCCAGAAAAGTTGAGATCAAGATGGTCAGGACTGTTTGAAATTGAAAAAGTTTTTCCCTATGGTGCAGTAGAATTGAAAAATGATGATAATCGGACTTTCAAGGTGAATAGGCATCTGCTCAAACATTATTATGAAGGGGAAAACCATGATAGTGCTACCACTGTCATAAATTTTAAGGAACCATGACAAGAAATGGGAAAGTCGGGCTAAGCGACTCTAAACTAAGCACTTCTTGGGAGGCAACCTATGTCTAACTTAAAGTAGTATTTTTGTTTTGTTTTTGTTAACTTAATTTTTAGTATGTACAGATTAATCAAAAAAAGGAAATTGAGCTTTTAACTAACAAGGGAGATGTAATTTTTCAAAATAAAAAAAAGAGAATTAGGAACGATTTAGTCAAAATTGGAAAAGCTCCAAGAATTACAAGGTAGGTATTCTAATTATTTAGAGTACTAAAATTTTGAGAGCTTAATCTTTAAAAAAAAAAAAAAAAAAGCTGCCATTTGGAAATTCAACGCCACCGGCTTAAAGCCAGCGTTTGCAGATAAGCCTAAATTAAGAAAAACGCCGGCTCCATAACATTTATGTCGCTAGTGTTTAAGGCAGCGAAAACATAATGTTTCAAGGGTTTTTAACCCCGGTCAAAGCTGATACCTGGGTTTTAAAGCCGCCAGCTTTAAGTCGGCATAGACTTGGATGTCGGCAGTGAACATGGAAAAGCTGCCGGCCATTTACTCTCCGCAAGAATTAAATTTTGATACACCAGCCTCTATGTCGTCGGTTTATTTGAAAAAAATGCTGGCCTTTGCTGTACAAAATCAAATTTTAAAAGGTACCTCTCTCTCTCTCTTCCTCATTTCTCACATTCAACTCTCTCTCACTCTCAGTCACACACTCCCAATCCCCCATTCATCCTCTGACTCACTTGGATTCATCTTAAACAAGTAAGTACCCTCCTCTAATGCTTTTTATTTGTTCTTTACTACAATTGTGCTCATATATGCTTTAAATTTGTTGATTGGCGAATTGGATGGATCTTCTTGTTCGGATTTAGATGAGAATTGATGGATGCAATGTTTTAGATGCAATTTTGGAGTTGGATTTGAGATCATTGCATGATTAATTACATTTTCTGCTTAATTGATTCATGAATTGTGATCCATGCGTGAATTAGGGTTCTTGAACTGACAATGTACTTTCAAAGTCGACATTTGAGGCTTTTGTGATTTGAATGAAATTGGATGAATGAAATGGATTTTTGTACTATGTTGTAGCTCTAGTTGATGAAGGAATAAACTGAATTGAAGTTATGAAGTGGAGTTATTAATATGATCTGCTGTTTGGATTGATTTGGCTGTTTGGATTGTTGTTATTAATCTGAGTAAACACCCACTTTGTATTTTTGGTTTGAAAGCAAATTATGGGGAAATTCTGCCAAAAATTTTCAAAAATCTATTGAAATTTAGAGATAGTATAAAGTAATGATTGAAAGCATTTGATTAAACAAAGAAACAATGAAATTAACTTGTTAAAGTATCTTACTCACCTGCTGTTATGATTGGTTTACTTAGTTGAAATTGAGTTGCAAAATCCTTAAGGAACAAGTTTACTTTATTTTTAACTTTGGAATTGGAAATTTAAGAGTTGGTCAAATCCCTTTGTGAAAAATAAATAGGTTTACTTCTAGGAAATTTTAGTTTGTATATACTCTTTGAATTATAACATTTAACGAAAGAGGCAAATGAAACTTTTAACTTAGTAATCCTTTATAAAAATAAGTCTTTGATTTATTATTGCATTCAAAAAGAAAGAAACAAGATAGCCGCTACTCCTCTGACTTAAAATTTTTGAGTCATGAGTATCTGAACTTGAATGTTAAAGTGAGGAAAAGTTCTTAGGGGTATTTTGAAACCTAGTCACTTGGGTGATGAATCCGGGATGTATCAACTCAATGAACTCACTATAACGAGAGGGAGAGAAAGGCAAAAGTTCAAATTATGAACTTTGAAAAACAAAAAGATGGAGGCAAAAACCTCCCAAAAGAAAACAAATGTTTGTATGAAAAAGAAAAAGAAAAATGAATGCAAAGATACAAATAAAAGGAGACTTGTAATAAAGAAACAGAAAATCTAAGGAAAAAGTAGATACCATATGCTTTCATTTGGTGTTACTAAGAGTATATATAAGATAAAAGTCCAATGAAGTCTAAATGAGTATTTTTCCTTAGTGGATTGAGCATATGCTTTTGAATAGAATGTTCTTTTGTTAAAAATTGAGAATAAACTTGTTTTGTCTGGATTAACTCCTTAATTTTGATTAAAGTACTCTAATTATAAGAAACCAGTGTTGTCACGCCCCGAAGGGTATCCTAAACATGGCAGTCCGCCGTACACAATATTAAAGCCTAGGAATGACCGCCTCAGGCATGCGAAGGCTTCCATACTATGTACAAAGCGTCTAACACATAGAGGAAACATATCAAAGTGA
The DNA here is from genome assembly GCA_024138025.1 of Combretum micranthum. Taxonomy (NCBI): domain Eukaryota; kingdom Viridiplantae; phylum Streptophyta; class Magnoliopsida; order Myrtales; family Combretaceae; genus Combretum; species Combretum micranthum. Next base: position 37,716 of record JAMXBD010002740.1, on the reverse strand, counting down.
TACATTTTATGCTGATACACTTGAGTAACAATGTAAAGGAAATACAATTCACTATACTTCATATACGAATCGCTATACTTCAAAATACAAATCATTAAACTTTAATTACATTCATCCACAGACTTCCCTACATAAACTATTATAAGGCAATCATAAAATCTAGCCAATAACTTCAAACATTCTTATTCCTTGCCGGAATCTCGAAGTCATTCTCGGCTTCAACCATCTTAGTCCCCACTTAGCATTCTTGGGATAACCTGCTCATTTAAACAACTATTGAGGTATAAGCTACACTAGCTTAGTGAGAGTTCCCTTAATTCCGTACCACAACAAACAAGTTATAATCAACCATATGCTATGCATGAACAAACACATGAGCAAACAATTATATATGGGTGTCCGGAACCCACACACAAAACGGATTTACGCCTTCCGTATCTTGGGTTAGGGATGGTATTGAAGTCTACACAACCACTGCTAGTCCCCAAGCCCTCGGCTCATAGCACTCAACTCGGCTAGGCTCACATATGGAATGCATCCCCGATGCACTTTAGTTCCCATGAATGAGCTCTGGCACCAGTTTCGTTATCTAAACGAGTCATCAACGGACCATACCGATCGACCTACGTAGGAGTAGCATGCTATCAAATGTAATATGTCCGATGCGATGCATGACCAATTTAATTTTTGCTTAGGTTAAATATTCATACATTCTTTAGAATGACTAACCAATATCACACACATAACAGAAATAATATAAACAATACAGTTATCTAATCGAATCGTGGTATCGATATGCTTTAGTATTCCTTGGCATACATTCATCACAGTCTCATCATATATCCCATCCCCATTCATATCGATTTTTATCTTGTTCCTATAATTCTAAAGCAACTAGCGACAAGCACAAACAAGGTAACAAAATAAGAAGAAGACTCACTCGGCCATTAGATCACCAGTCTTTTAGTAAAAGTAATCCGGTGGTAGGGAATCATCGAATTCGGGATCGCCTAAAAAGGAAGAAATACTCTAATAAGTATTTCAACTCAAACTAATCCAAACAATTTTATATGAACTATCAAATTCGTAATTCTCGTCCTAAACGGGAATTCCAACTTAAAACGGCCATAACTTGGTCATTTTGACTCGGAATCTCGCAAATTATATATCGATTTCTATCTAATTCGAAAGATCTATCTAATTATAATATTATATTTAAGTTTTGAAAACTTTGAAGCTTCAAAAAGGTTGGATCAGATTAGGGAAGTAACAATTTCAATTTCCAAAAAATAGTTTTGTAAATATTTGAAATGTTTCTATTTGATGAATCAAGTATACATGAAATATGGATGATTTCCTAACATGAATGACATGAGATGAGTTTGATGTATGCATGATCTTGATGATTCTTTCTAAAAGAAAATTTTAGAACTCTTTATTTTGCAAGACTTCAACAATAATTACTTTTTGAAAAATCTAGTTTTCTAACTTTGATCATTCCCATTTGTCTTTGATTTATTTCTTAAGAAAATATAATTATCTTTGTTAAAATTGATTCTTCATTATATCTATTACTTATGACTTTCATTTCTACATAAAAATTTCCATTTTGGACTTTGTAAACATGTTTTTAAGTGGGGTTGATTCCAAAATCCGAATTTTGTAAAAATTAGTTTTTGAGTGATTTTTCTAAGTAAAAATCATTTGATATTTAGGAAATTAAGGCTCAATCATGCCTAGCCACTAAGGACTTCATTTCTTTGATAAAACTTTTAATTTGAGTTTGGAAAATATGAGTTTTCATACCATTATTCCATTGTTACGAATTTCCTAAAATGACAACAACTCAATTTTTCCTACTTCATTTCTACTCATTGTTCTATATATTTTTCTTAGCAAATCCCATCTTAATTTATCAAAATCATTACTTGATGATACCTATGACCTAAACTCCTCGTTTTTCATATAAAACACAAGTTTTGGAGTTGATAAATGAGTTTTTAAGGCATGACTTTGGAATCATCCGAATTTACAAATTTTGGATAAACTCAATTTTCATACTTTGTTTCTACAATGCATCATGCATATATATATATATATATATATTACCTATAAGCTATTGCCATGAAGATTATGAGATGATCTACTTATATGTATACATATAATATCAAGAATTTTTTTTTTTTTTTTTTGAAAACCTTTACTTTGCAAAACTTTGAATTCTACTAGACTTAGGAAAAATAGTTTTTTTTTTTTCTTGTAAAATCATACTTTATTTTATCAAAACTCAACCTTGATGATCTATATAACCATCACCTTCATTATTTCAATAAAAACCTTCATTTTAGGGTTAGAAAATAGGTGTTTACATAGGTGGTTTTGCCTAAGTATGAATTTTACAAAATTTTAAAGAATAAAAATATTGTTTAACCTATTCTTGGAAACCATTTGTTATTCTAAGATTATACTTTGATAAACTTCTTTTATCCTTATCAAAACTTGGTATTTATTATATATATATCCTAGGACTTCCATTTTCCTATCAAAATTATCATTTTGGCATTTGGAAATAAGTGTTTGAATTGTGGCTATTTTCAAATCCGAATTTTGAGAAATTCATTTGAGCTAGTTTTCTTTATAAAACTCATTTAGTCTTTCAAAAACTATTTTCTAATCAAACCTACCCCTTAAGGCTTCCATTTCTTTAATAAAATTCTTGTTTTGAAGTTAAAAAATGGGTTTTCAAAATTGATCTTGGTTGGGATCCGAATTTACAAAATTTACTTTTGGACATATCTTTTGATAAAATCTATCTAAACTTATGAAAATCCATTCCTTACGTATCCTATCCTAAGAGGTCTTCATATCTTGAGTAAAAACTTCATTTTTGAGTTGGAAAACATGTTTTTAAAATATGTCCTGACCTAAATCCGAAAGAAGATTTTTATTCTGAAAATAACTTTTGAAAATCACTTTTGATTCTTGTAAAAGGAAGTCTTGATGATATACATACATTAAGCCTTCATTATCTTAAGTAAAAACTTCATTTTGACACTTGGAAAATGGTTTTTAAATAGGGGTCTTGCCAAAGTACGAATTTCACTATTTTTATTCAAGTTCAAATCTAAGATCTGTACATAATATGAACATGAATATAAAAGAAATGCATGGTAGTAAACTATAAACTCATAGATCTAAACTTTACTCATCAAAATCTTTCATTTATGTTATCTATACCCTAAGTCCTTCATTTTAAATGAAAAATACACATTTTGAAGTTGAAAAATAACTTTTCTAAATATGGTTCATTCTTCATCCGAATTTTCAAAAATGATTTTTGTTGAAAATAAAATAGATTTTGAGTTTTCTACAACTTTCCTACTATCATCATGCTATTACAAGTTGTTCATGAACATAAAACAAAGTCTAATGTATTTTATGAACTTAAAACACTAGATCTAGTTTACTACACTATTTTTAAATGCATGAATCACTAAGATAGACATGTGGATGATGAATCTATGCATAAATCATAAGACATAACAAAAATAACAACTTAAATAACAAGATCTATGGCATAAACGAAAATCAAAACTACAAAAAGTTAGATCTACAAAATATAACAACTTTAAACAAGAAAATAATAATGATACAAGATAATAATAATGGAGAAGAGGAGTGTTTCATTTTTGGCATCATCATTCTAAGCTTTTAAGCTTATGGAAGGTCATTTGATGCATGAAACTCTCATTACACTTTACCTATATCATCTATGGAAGTTTTGAGAAGAAGATTTACTTAAAAATCTTCAAAAAATATGGATGGAAGCAAAAAAAAAAAAAAAAAAAAGAATTGGAGGCAGCATGGTTCTTACAAGAATAAGAGCAAGAATGAAGAAGAAAAGAGAGAAAAAAGAGAGAGAAAGAGATAAGGAATGAAAAATGAAAATGAGTAAATGAAGGGAGAGAGAAAATGAGTATATTAATGAATGAAAGAGAGAAAAAAAATAAAACAAAGGCAGAAATTGTTTTTTTTTTTTTGGGGGGGGGGGGGGGGGGGGGTGCGTGTCTACGTGAAAGAGAGAGAGGGTTTGTTTGAATTTTTAACTTAAATTGAATTATGTAATAAATGTATAATGTAGCTTCTTTAAGAAGGAGTGTAATATAATTAATTTGGTCAAAATGGAGTAAATTAAAGGAAAATGGCAGCCATAAAGGAGTCAAAATCTACCATGAATAATGGGACAAAGCGTAGAAAGATTTGAGTGAAAAGGAAGTGATATGTGTAAGGTGTACTTGAAAGTATGGGTTGTAAAAGTACTTTCTTAATAAAATAAAATAAAATTAGAAAATTTATTCCAAATATTTGTATCATATTTTTCATAATTAAAATTAAATAATTATTTAAATTATTTTAGTATTTTAACAAATATGTTACCGATATGACCAAAATATGCGAATATGAGCTATAAATGATATTTTTATAACCCGAAAAATTCTAAAAAATTATTTTATGAAAATAAAAATATTTTTCAAATATTTTTTAATTATTAAATTAATTTATTTTATTTTTAGTATCGGGTCTTAAACAAAATCTGATCCGTAAAAGCCTGAACTAACTAAATTTTAGAAAAACAAAATTTTCTATAATATATAAAATATTTATCTAAAAATATAAGACTTTATAAGAATAATAAAATTGTGTAATGAAATAAAAGTGAATAGTGTAAATGGCTAATTAATTACCGGTAGTAATGAAAATACGATAAAAGGTTATAACTGTAACTTTTATTACCCGAAAAATTATATAACTGATATATTTGGAAATCTTATGAAATTATGAGTCTAATGGTACTAATGATATTTTTTTGATATCTCGAGCCCCGGGATACGCTTTTCGAAGTCTGTATCCGAACGGGTTCGAAATAGGTAAAAAATTTACCAATCTAATATTTTTGAACAACTTATATTACTATGAGCTATTCTTAATATTTAAACTACACCTCGGCCTCTAGGGTTAAGGGCGCTAGATTGCCGGACTTAGGCTATTGTATTCCGATTAGGGTTTCCGGGTGATTTTCTGGTTTAGATCTTTGCCAATTTGGAAACTGATATTTTATGTTTATACACAACTTATTTAATTTGAGAAATTTTTTTTAAATTTGATTTTTTGTAAGTATTTAATATCTCTCGACGTTTTCAGAATTCTTTGAATTGAGTTTCATTTTCGAAAGTTTAATCGTTATTTTTTTTTTTATAATTTGTTTTTGGGTTCTATATTACCCGATTCTATAAGTCGGAGTTACGTATAGAATTTGTTGTTCGTAGTGGTTTGGAATTGAAGTATGTTGAGTTCTTATTTTGTTTTTAAGGATTCTTATTTTTCTAAAGATTGGGAAATTTCTGGATTCGCTCGTGTTTTTGGACTAGTTGAAGTTCGATTTTAATTTGGAGTGATTTTTAGGGTTTGTTTTCGAAGTTCATCTTAGAATTATTTACTGAAATTTTCTGGGGCTTACAAGTGTGGTTAGAGCAATAAGTACAAGAAAAGTAAGTTAAAGAATTGATGCTTAAATTAGAACAATTGTACTATCTATGACAGATTTCAAGAATTTTGTTCTTAATTGTTTTGCTTGAGGACAAGCAAAAGTTCAAGTGTGGGGGAGTTGATAAGATCACATTTTATACAACTTTTGATGTTTAATTTATGATAAATTGCTAGAATGGGTACTTATTTTGGTTAAAATTTATGTTTCAGGTCTAGTTTGGACAAAGGGAAGCAAAACAAGAAACTTTGAAATGAAAATAGGAAAACTCAGGGGATACGCTGGTTTTCTGGGAATCAAAGCCGCCGGTGTCGCAACGGCTTATAAGATGAGCATGTTTTGCATTTTCAGAGCCGTTGCATACACTATTGGCCTTACAAGCCTTCTTCCATTTGAATGTACGCCGCCTAAAAGCCACCGGCGTAGAAGGTGAACAGAGCAATGTAGAATGAAAGTCGCCAGCTTAGAACTTAAGATTTGCCAATGCAGAAGGAGTTATAATGTATAACGGATGGTAAGCTGCCGACGTTGAGGTAGTGTAGGTTGAAGATCAGGAGACATAATCAAACATGAGTGCTCGGTTACAAATGAACGATTGAAATTGAATGCATTGTCCAAGTTGGCATGAAAGCCATCGGTTTTGAGACGGCTTTCCTTATAAAATGGCCAACCTTTCATTTCTGAGTATATACGCTGGCTAGATCCATTTCTAAGCCACTGGCATACAAGCTGCCTACACTTGTAATCGAAGACGAAAGGTACCAGTATACTGCCGGTGAAATCACGAAAGGAACTTTACACCACTTGTAAGCCGTCGGCGTACATGTTGAAACTGTAAATTTCTATTAATGCTTTTCACGAAATTTTTCCTATATAAAGGGGACTTCCCTCCTCTACTTTCATCAAGAAAATCAGAGATACAATTTAGCATACATTCAGTAGATAGATAAATAGTTTTTTAGCACTTCATAGAGAATTTGTGAGAGATTTGAAGGTTTCAAGAATTTGTAATTGAAGATCTTGATATTTGAATTGGTGATATCTGATCTCTCTTTTCTTATGCAATTCATCTATCTGATTTTTTTGTTTATAATGATATCAATTGCATATTCTTATCTGATTATTGAATCATCATCCATGAGTAGCTAAACTTTTTCTTAGGGGAAGTGATGAAACCCTAATCTTGCTAAAATGATTTTTGAATTTATGTTATAGAATTGTTAGAATTATGAAATCTTTGTAATGAATCCTGATTATCTATCTTGTTTCTGTATGAAATTGGATTGATAAGAATTTTGATAATTCGGAAGAAGAATTAAGGTTTATAGGAATTCATGAATTAAGATTAAACAACAATTGTGGAAGCGGCAGAGTTTAATCTAATTTAGAAATTGTCCCATGTAATTCATGCAATATTTTATGTTAATTTCTCACTAAGGAATTAGGAGAAGTTAATTTAGGACATTAGACAATTGTAGAATCGGGAGGTTTATAATTATGAATTAGATTCCGTTGATAATTTATATAGCGGAAGCTAATAGATTATTTTGTGGTTTACTAAAACTTGATAGTTTTAGGTCTTGACAATTTCATATAAATATCCACAATTCTAACTATTAATATAATATAACTTTAGTATGATTAGCAAAGATTAGGATGGATTCTGCTCCTTCCCACATTTATTTGATATATCTCTCTCACAATCTCATTGCATTCATCGATGGTTAAAATAGAATTAGTTAAATAGTTTAAATTGATACAACTTGATTGCTTAAATATTAGTAAAAGCTAATATCGATTTAGTAATTCAATTGATCATTGTGGGAATGATACTCGACTCACTTTTCTGTATTACTTGATTTGACCCAGTAGACTTGTTAGTACTATCCAAAGTCACATTTATTATACACATTTTAAGTGGATCAATTTGCGGTTTTACTAATCTGATCTTTTTTAGCTTCCTTATGTTATTACGAACTATTTTACATACTAATCTCTTACTTGTTTTCTTAGGGTTGCGAACACGAGATTGTCAGACTTAAACTATTACGTCTAACTAGGGTTTTGTTGACTTTAGGGTTTCCAGTTGACCTTTCAATTTGAGTTTAAGCTAAACTGATCACAAAACTTTGAGGGTTTACAGAGTGCATACTTCCATAAAGACATTTATAATAAGTCATTCAATCAAGTTATTTATTCAACCATATGAAATGCGTCAACAACATAAACAAACAAGACATATGATCAGCCGAAAATCATATGTGAATAGATTTACGCCCTCCATTTAGGGTTAGCAGATTAATGAATACTGCGGTACTACCGTTGAATTAATGTGTCGTTTACGGATCACGAGTAACCAACTTATGTCGTTTATGGATCATGATCAACCAACTCATTTATGTCGTTTATGGATCACAATCAACCAACTTTTAGCTGTTTATAGATCACGGGTAACCAACATATGCTAATGCTTCATCCCTATCGTGAAGTGATTATGTCCATGTTAATTATCAATCCGAATAATTATTAATACCAATTTTTAGGTGATCAACCAATCTCGCAGACAATCAATTCTATAATATTTTAAACAAACATAAGTTAATCACCCGGTTTCGATATTTTTAATACAATTTCTTAACTCATCAACAAGTATACATAATCCCCCATATTTCCCATCATGCAAATCTATTTTTATCTTTTGCCTCATATTCTAGTACAACTAATCACTACAAATACAATCAAGAAATGAAATTATGAAGTAATACTCCTTTGCCATAGGTCGCCGGTCTCTTAGTAATAATAGTCTGGTGGTAATGAATCCTCGAGATCCAAGTCAACCAAATGAAAGAAATACCCAAATGAGTATTTCAACTCATATCTAATCCATTTTATTTCATAAAACCTATTAAGTTCGTAATTTTCTTCATTAATGGAAATTCCAACTTAAAACGGCCATAACTTGGTCATTTTAACTCGGAATTTTGCAAATTATATACCGATTCCTATCTACTTCAAAAGATCTATCTAATTATAATATAATATCTCAATTTTGAAAACTTTTAAGTCTCGAAAAGTTCTTATCAGTAGCCATACATCCATTTTTGAAAATGCTTTTATGAAGAGTTATGATGTTTTTCACTATCCATGCCAAATATGCATGCAATATTAACAAGTTACTATCATGAATGGTATTTTATGAGCTTTCTATATGCATGTTCTTGATGATATTCTATTAGAAGAATATTTTAAGAAAGCTTTTACTTTACAAGATGTCATGAATACCTAACTTAACAAGACTAATTTTGTATTCTTGACAAGTTACACTTGTTTTAGAAATTTCTTTAATAAAATTTATTTATTCTTTGCTAAAATTAAGTCTTTACTATATCTATTCCTTAAGGTCTCCATTTTTCAATAAAAATCCTTGTTTTACACTTTGTAAACAAATGTTTAAATATGGGCTATTCCTAGATCCGAATTTTGTGAAAATGATTTTGGCGTGATTTCTTTAAGAAAAACTCATTTGATACTTTAAAAATTAAGGCTCCGCTAATCTTATCCCCTAAGGACTTCATTTCCTTAATAAAACTTCCATTTTGGGTTTGAAAAAATAGGTGTTTACACACCATCTTTTCCTAGTTACGAATTTTATGTAACTAATATAAGACCCTAATTTTTCTATCTTGTAAATATTTCTTGTTCAAAAAATTTCTCTTAATAGATCTACTTTTAACTTATCAAAATCGTCTCCTATTGATACTTATTCCTCAAGCCCTTCATTTTTCATATAAAATTCATGTTTTGGAGTTGAAAATAGGTTTTCAAAATATAGCTCTTTTTTCATCCGAAAATACAAAAGTTTATTTTGATGAAAAAATTTGTTCTTGAGCTTTCTGGTTCATCTTCATAAATATCCCAACTAAAAAAAAAACATTTATTTACATACGACAAAATCTTTATGGCCATTTATTTATTCTAAACAAAATAAATGCATGAGATCTCAAATGACATGTAAACGATGGATGTTTAGAAGCTAGATCTTAGTATAATGATCATGTTAGATGTATGAAATGAAGTGGACTATTATGATAACAATTTAGTAGCAAGATTTCTACATAAGATCATCACTATATGAGTATATATTATGATCATGATAAAAATATGTGCTTAAAACATAAGATCCACAACTTGTGATGGCTTGATCATCATGTTTTAGTGCTTTCACATCCTTAGCATGAAACTCATGGAGATTTTTTGTGAATCCACACATGAATGATCTTTCCATTACATGTTTTTGTGGTGATAGTGTATAGATCTATACCTATTAAGCTTATAAGACAAGAGGACTTAAAGAAAAAGAAAAAAAAAGTGTATGAGTGTGTGCGTGATGGAGGACTCACGATCAAGAGAGAAAAAGAGAGAGGGTTTGTAAAATTTCCAAAAGTGAAAATGAAGAAAGAGAATAAAAGTGTAAATGAGAAGGCATAAAAAGGTATATATATAGAAAAAGGTATTAGGGTTTGTGTGAATAAATAAATGGAGAAAAGTAAAACAAATGAGAGGGAAATTGGGAGGGGGGTAGTGCCGGCCAAGAGAGGGAGAGGGAGAGGGAGAGAAGGAGTGTTGTGTAATTTTTCAAAATTAATTTGTATAATAATATGTGACAATTTTGCATGGGAAAAGAAAATGGTAATGAGTAAAGTGTAAGGATGTAAGAGTAGAGGTATGGCTTGTGAGTGTGAGTATGAGTAGGGTATGGGCTTGTACTTGTGAATAGTAATGAATAGTAGATTAGACAATTAAATTACCGATTAACAAAAAAAAATACGATAAAAGACTATAACTGTAATTTATATAACCGAAAAATTAATATATTTTTGAATTTCTTATTAAATTCTGGTCTTAAAGAGTAATCCAGAATATTTTTCTAATTTCGAGTCTCGGGGCCTGGTTTTCAAGAATGGATCCTAGTCAGGTTCGAAACAGATAATTTCTCGAAAACTGATCTTTTTATGTTTCGATATATTCTTTAGAGCTATAATATAATTTAACTTGCTCTCAAAAGTCCTACGGTTTTATTCTCGGTGAAGTCGAACTTAAGGTTTCTAGGTTTCTTTCTAACCCTAGCTATTCCGGTTTAGGGTTTCGATTTCTGATTCGGTTCTCGAAGTCAAACTTGGTTTACAAAGAAAGCCGGGGTTTACAGATTCTCTATCAAATCGACCCACCTATAGGAAACAAACAAAGAAGAAAAGGAAGACGAATCAACATAAGTAATTGAAAATGTTTTGCTTAGCCCTGACCCCTCAATGATTATAAAAATTAGCTCCATAATACAAACTGATGTCAAAGAAGAACTGATTCATTTTCTCTAGTGTCAACATGATGTATTCACTTAGACACCTACCAATATGCCAAGGATAGACCCAGTAGTCATCACTCGTAAGCTAAGCATCAACCTAAAGATAAAGTCTGTACAGCTAAAGCGACGCCACTGCACTGCTATATGATAGGCCACCATAGAAGAGGAAATCTAGAAAATTCTAAAAGTTGGATTCATCTGGGAAGAAAAGTACCCCACATGGTTCACCAATGTATTCATGGTAAAAAAAGCCAACAGTAAGTGGAGAATATGTATTGACTACATTGATCTTAATAAAGCATGCCCAAAAGATTACTTCCAATTACCAAGAATAGACCAACTGGTAGACGCTACATTCATGCATGCACTATTGAGCTTCATGGACTCCTTTTCTAGATATAACTAGATAATGATGGAACCAAAAGATCAAGTGCATACATCATTTGTCACTAACTTCGACACATATTGCTACAAGGTTATGCCCTTCGGCTTAAAAAATGTTGGAGCTACCTACCAAAGGTTGGTCACGACAGTATTCAAAGAGCAAAACAAATAAAACATGGAGGTCTATGTAGACGATATGATCATTAAAGCATATGCTTAAAAGACCACCTTAATGATCTCCAGGAGACCTTCGATAGGTTGAAAAGGTACTACATGAAATTGAATCCCTAAAAATGCATATTTGGGGCTTCCTTTGGAAATTCCTTGGGTACATGGTTACACAATGGGGAATTAGGGCAAACCCCAACAAGATCAAGGCCATGATTGATATGATGCCTCCTAAGACAATAAAGGAGATCCAAAGACTCACTGGCTATATCACAGCTATGAGCTGATTCATATCTTGAAGTGCCGACCGATGTGTCGAGTTCTTTAAGATCCTTAAGAAACCAACTAATTTCAAGTGGACCAAAGATTATGATAAAGCTTTTATGGACCTAAAGGACTTCCTTGCAACTTTCCCGTTCCTATCTAAACCCATACCAGGAGAAAAACTGTTTTGTACTTGGTGATAAGCAACAAAACCATTTCCTCAGTCTTTGTTTAGGTAAACGGATGCGAGCATAGATCGATTTACTATATCAACCACATCTTCCAAGGGCTAGAAGAAAGATACTCTGGGGTTAAGAAATTTGCCTTGCAGTTGTCTTGTTGGCAAGAAGGCTTGGACCTTATTTCGAAGCACATCAAGTGACAATCCTTACCAACCAACCTCTGTACACCATCTTCTGCAAAACTACATTTATCAGGTTGCATGATGAAGTAGCAATCGAATTGAGTGCCTATGGCGTATACTTCAAGGCACACGATGCCATCAAAGCCTAAATTTTGATAGATTTCATGGTGGAATATAAAGGCCCCTAAAGGGACCCTTTAGGGAGGGAAAATCAGAATGGACCCTACACGTCGATGGATCGTCAAGCCAAGAAGGCTTTGGGGCAATACTGATTTTACAATGCCTTTACAATGTAAAGATATATTTTGCTCTCAAATTCAGCTTTCACACAAGTAATAACGAAGCAGAATATGAAGCACTCATAGTATAATTGAAGCTAGTGATAGAGGTCGGGTTGACAATGTAATCATTTATTCAGACTCCTAAATTGTCGTGCAACAAGTGAAGGGAGAATATGAGACAAAAGGAGATGTTATCATCAAGTACATGGAGCTTATCCGGTCATTGATGGCTAACTTTTTGTAGTTAGGATAATCACAAGATACCCCGAGCTAAGAATGCCAAAGCTAAAAAACTCTCCAAATTCACAGCCGTAAGTCTATTGAACCCTAAGCTAAAAGAAGAAGGGGTATTTATGGAATACCTACCACGTTGCACAATCGACAAGTAGCACTAGAAAGTTCTGGCTAGTAAAACAAACTTCCTACCACCCTACTAGATGGTCCCTACAATGGAATATTTAAGGGATGAGGTTCTATCTACTACAAAAATGAGGCCAAGAAACTCATGTATCAAGTCGCCAACTAACACTATTGAATGACATCTTGTTCTGAAGAGGTCATAGTATGCCTCTCCTCCGATGCCTTTGACTAGAAGAAGCCCAAGCTATCTTAGAGGACCTACATTCAGGAGAGTGCAGCAACCATGTTGCTAAACGAATGTTGTTTGTAAAGGTACTACAACTCGACTACAACTAGCTGACTATGACTAAGGATGTAGCAGAGAAGACAAAGAAATGCCCTAAATGCCAAAAGCATGTGCCTTTAGCCCATATACCAAGTAAACATCTCTGGTCACTGGCAAGTCTATGGCCATTTGCCTAATGGGGAATGGACATACTTTGTCCCTTCCCTAGAACATCCAGACAAAAGCAGTTCATCATCATCACGGTAGACTATTTTACTAAATAGGCAGAGCACAAGCAGTAGCCTATATCACAGAATAGGCAACATAAGCTTTTGTAATCAACTACATCTTTTGTTATTTTGGGGTACTGTAGGTCATAATCACTAGCAATAGAACCTAGTTCAACAATGATCAATTTAAAGAGTTATGTCAGTATCATCACATCATGATTCAATATACATTGATCTCTTATCCTTAAAACAATAGACAAGTAGAGGCAGTGAACCACACTATAGTTTGAAGCCTAAAAAAAGATGGTTGACGAGAACCACGTTAGTTGGGCAGATTGACTGTCCAACATACTTTATGGATAAAAGACCATGCTTCGAACGACTACTGGTAAAACACCATACCAGTTAACAGTTAGCATAGAAGCTATATACTCGATCGATTTAGAAGTTCCAACTCAAAAGACACAAGAGTTCTACCCAGAAGTCAACTAAATAGCTTTAAAGGCCAACTTAAACACAATAGAGGAGCTCTAAGATCAAGCCGAGCAAAGGCCCATGATTTACCAACTTAAGGTTGTTCCATACTATGATAAGAAATTCAAGAATAGGGAATTTAGCCCCAATAACTTAGTGTGTCAAGAACTAACTGACACGGGTGCAAAGGAAGGTTAAGGAAAACTAGCCCCCATACGAGAAATCGTATCCGTGTCACTAAAAACCTTAATAACGGTGCATTCCAATTGGAACAACTTGATGGACAACCAATCCTGAAAACATGGAATGCTGACAGCCTAAGGAAGTACTTTATTTAGAGATGTTTTTATGATATTCTTTTTCCATTACCTTTGTTTTTGGAATCACTTTCAGAAATGATGAATCCTAAATTATTCCTCAAAGATACGACATATAGTAATGTGAAATGAACAATTGGGTTGCTTAAGTTCAACACCCATGCCCTAAAACTAAGTGCCTAGCATGGCCTAAGCTCCAAAGATCGAACAACTAGGTTACTTACACTCAACACCCGTATCCTAAAAACATATTCCTGATGGATGCTTAGGCCCTAAGGACTGAATGACTGGGCTATTTACACTCAACACTCGCATCCTAAAAACTAAGTCCTTAATGAGGCTTAAGCCTTAGAGATCGAACCACCAAGTTGCTTATGCTCAGCACCTGCATCCCCAAAACATAATCTCGAGCGAGGCTCAAGTCTAGGGACAGAATGATTAGGTTGCTTAAGCTCAGTACCCGTGTCATAAAAATTAAGTCCTCAGCATAGCTCAGGTCCCAAAGGCCAAATAACTTGGCTACTAATGCTCAGCACATGCATCTTAAAAACTTAATCCCTAAGAGGCTTAAGCCCTTGGGACTGAGCAACCGAGTTGCTTACTTTCAGCACCCATATTGTATAAACTTAGTCTCTATTGAGGCCTAAGCCTTAGGGACCAAACGATCAGTTTGCTTACACTTAGCTCCTACATCCCAAAAACTTACTACCTAATGAGGCCAAGGCCTTAGAGACCAATAGATCGAGCTTCCTGCACTAAGCACTCGCATCATAAAAACTAAAACCTTAGCAAGGCTCAGGCTCCAAGCATCGGTCAACATAGATATTAATAAACAGGTTACAAAAAGCATGTGTAAAGTCTGAAGAGAGAAAGAAGAAGAGAAATTAACAATAATTTTGATTGGCTTCGTAGCAGGGTAGTTTAAAATGGCATTTCAGCTTAGTACTACAAATTGGTACATCTTCCTAATAGTAAAAAGTATCAACTAATACGAACTTTTAAATCTTGATAACCTAACAACATTGAACATCTTATACAAAGGAAGTTTAAGCAAAATAGGACAAGGAGCGAACCGACCCTCCTTCCTTCATTAAGCTACATCAAGCATTCCAGGCAAAGGAAGCCAAAACAAACTAAGATGATCAAGAAATTATCAACGACAAAGCATTTGTGAGAACAAGGAGCAACTCAAACTTCCTTCCTTCGCTACTCTATCCTGGTCGTCCAAATTCTCTTAGCATTCGAGCCCAAGATAGGAACCCATCCAAATCTCCCTCACACTTTATTATGAAGAGCCAAAAGAGGAAGATTTAAAACCCCTAAAGGAATAATGGTTGGAAAGATCAAGCCTTTGGCATCAAGTTGCTCCATTTCCTTTTTGGATGTAGAGCTTTTCTGAAGGACTTTTGTCTAAAGTAAGCCTTATTTGTCTATATCAGCAACATCTTTTTTCTTGCATTATGGTGTGTAACGTAGGTTGCAAGTCTCGTTAATTCCAATTATACGGAACCCCTAACGACGGGGGTTCCCCTCACAAATGTGATCCTCTTCCTCCCCAGCATCCTCTTTCTCCTCCAACACCACACCCCTGACCAGAAGATAGGAACGGAAGTTAGTCCATAGAATTGTACTACAGGAATAATGACCATGGATGTACTTGCTTGATTTTTAATTTTTAATTTTTAATTTTTAATTTTTAATTTTTGCTCCGCTTAGGCCTCATTACCAAAATAATCATCAAGGGTAAAGCTCGATTGATATTACTAAAGATAGCAACTTTAGCCTTGATAAGTCATTTTTACTCTATATTTTTCATAGGATTTTGAGCTCATTTTGCTAAGAATTTCATATAAAATCCTGTAAAACTTATGTTTTTTTATAAATAATATTGTTTTGAAGCTCTTAGAATCCAATGAGGAATAATCAAAGTGTTTTAAATCAGATTTGGAGCAAAAACAACAAGTAAAGCTAAGATTGCAGAAGTCGAGCCTTGCAAAGTCACAACTGAGGCCAAATAAAGGAAGAAAACAACAAAAATTGGTCTATCGAGCCTTAACTATGAGCCCTCAATGTAAGCTCCTAAATTTTTCAGTAAATATAGTAAACCCTAAGAACCGAAAATTGAACTGGAACCCTAAAGTTAACCTAGTTCTATGATTAGTCTAGTGAATCTAGATCTGACTGTTACGCCCCAGAGGGGTATCCTAAACGTAACAGTCCGCCACATGCTATATAAGACTCTCGAATTACTAACCAAGCCCTTCGAGAGTCTTGTATAGATGTAAGCGTCCCTTTACAACAATAGAATACTCTGTTCAATGAAGTTAAGAAGTTTAATATGGCATTCGATAGCCTTAGATGATAAATCAAAACACATACATAAAATTACAAAGTCTAAGGGGCATTCCCCTGCAAAAGAATATTAAGGTCCATTATAGTCATCTAGAGTCCTTTTGGTTTCCTGTAGAAGTCTAATCAAAACTGAAATAAACTTCTAAAGGAAATGCCTAGCTCCGGTACCTGAGCTGTAGCCTACCTTGGCCTAAGCCAAATGAACTCGTGCTGCAACAAGTAAAAACTATAGGGGCGTAAGTTAACTAGCTTAGTGAGTGAAAATTTCCATATCACAATTTCAAAAAAAACATTCAAGCAAGTGATTAATCAATCAAGTGGAATGCATTAAACACGTGAGTTCAACAAACATATGACCAGCTAGGGATGCAAGCGGGGTGGGTCATTATAGGGTACTCGACCGCCCAACCCGCTAAAAACCTTATAGGGTTTGACCCTATAGGGTTTTGGGATTAAAAAAAAAAAACCTGATAAGTTATAGGGGTCGGGTTTTGGGTTTATTATGTAACTCGTTGGGAAAACCCGACCCGGTATATGTAAGCCCTGGAAAAATTCAGTAAATAATTCTAAAGATGCGCTTTGAAAATAAAACCCTGAAAGTCACTCCGAATTAAAACTGAACTTTGATAAGACCTAAATTCCGAATGGATTCGGAAATTTCTGAATCGTGAGAAAAATAAGAAACCTCATAAATAAAATAACAACTCAATATACTTCCATTCTAAAACCTCTACATACGACAAATTTTCTATTCAACTATAACTTATAAATTCGGGTAAA
This sequence comes from Combretum micranthum, assembly GCA_024138025.1. NCBI lineage: Eukaryota > Viridiplantae > Streptophyta > Magnoliopsida > Myrtales > Combretaceae > Combretum > Combretum micranthum. The sequence continues at coordinate 20,570 of JAMXBD010002740.1, read as the reverse complement.
ATAGAGCCCTAGGATAAATTGTTAAGAAGTGAATAGTGATTAACCATAGGGAATAAAACTCAATCCAAAGAATTCCAAGAACGTTGTGAGATATTAATTATTTATAAAAATCGACCTTAAAGTAAATCTCACCAATCAGATACGTCATAAAGGTATAAAATATCAGTTTCCAAATTTGTAAAGGTGTGAACCGGAAAGTCAACCGGGAAACTTAGGTCCCTGAATCTCCCAAGAAACTCCGTAGTCTAGATCCGGCAATTCCGTGTTCCTAAATCAAGGAGTCGGAATAAGAGGAAAGGGTGTAATCGGTTCGCATTAGGCCTAGGATGCTCTAAAAGATGAGATCGACGAGTTTTCGACCTATTCCAATCCGACCAGGTGCTAACTTCAAAAAGCGTGCCGTGGGATTCGAAATATGTTATTAATACCGTTAGACTCATATTTCTATAAGGATCTCTAAATTATTAGTTTTATAAACTTTCAAATAGCTAGAATTGCCTGATTTTGCAAATTTAATTGTATTTCATTACTACCGGTAATTAGTAAGTCTTCCAGTACGATTTACGATTATTCATTACCCAATTTTTATTATTATTATTATTATTATAATGTACACCCTAGTGTTCCTAGTGCTCAGATAAACTTCGGAAACCGGAGAACGAAACCCTATATCGGTCGGGTTCAAGCTTAGTGAAAGGAGCTTAGAAATCTTAGATCTGGATTTCCTTCGATTTCATAACAAAGGAAGTTTTATAGAGTTAATGAATATGAATTATTGTTCTAAAGTATATATTAAACCTTTGAAAGTTTCAAATTCGGAAATTTTTCAATTCCGGGCCTTCCCGAGCTCAATTACGGAAAAGCGTGCCCTGAGACTACGAACTCAGAAAAATGTTTTGGAATATTCATTAGAACCATAATTTTATAAGGATTTCAAAAATATCAATTTTATAATTTTCCGAGCTATAAAAATTACAGTTATAGCCTTTTCCCCGTGTTTTCGTTACAACCGGTAAGGTAGATGTCTTGTCTACTATTCACAAGTACGACCTACACTACACACTACCCATACCCTATTCTTATATCCTTACAACTACTCATTACAATTTTCTTTCCTAAGAATTTTTGTTTCCTATTTAATTATTACATTTATTACATTTTAGTTACATAAATTACAAATTTTCAAATTTCAACACACACACACACTTCCCCTTCCCCCTATGGCCGGCGCCCCATTCCCCTTTCCCCCTCTCATTTATTTTGTTTTTGTTATTTTATTCAATAACAAACCCTAATTTACTCATATATAAACACCTTTTTCTCTCTCTCTCCTCATTTCCACTTGTTCAAATTTTTCTAAAAGAAGAAAACCCTCTCTTCTTCCTCCCATTTGTGCCGTGACCCTCCTCTCTCCTACACTCACACACACAAGCTCAAATCCTCTTCATTTCTACCTCTAATCTTTATTGGTATGTTGATTTCAAGCTTTGTTCTTCCTAAATCTTGCAATGGCAAAGCTATTCTTGTGTGTTTTCATATTTAATTCCAATGAGCATATGCTAGGGACATGAGAACACTTGTACAAGAATATCAAGCCATCACAAGATATGGATCTAGTGTTTAAATGAGTTTTTGTTGAAATATCACCTTGTTCATGCATGTAAAGTAAAGATCATGCATAGATATTTATGTTCATGCCATGAAACTCATGATTCATGCATTATATTTAGTAGATCTAATGTTTAGACATTCACATCTTCATCTACATTTATGTTCATATGTTATTTTGATTTTCATGCATTGATGATCATAAAAATGTAGCCTTGTTGTGTATAGATAGGTTAGATGGTAGAACTACATGTATAGAAGATAAGAAGCTTGAAAAAGAAAATATTTGGTTAGAAAAGTTTAGTTGAAAATTCGGATGATTTTGAAACCCTATTTTAAAGACCACCAATACCACTTTAAAACTCATATTTTTCATAGAAAATGGAAGGTATATGTAATAGATGTCCTTAAGGAGTATTTTCATAAGTTTAGATGAGTTTAGGCATAAGAAAAATGTAAAACAAGTAGTGAAGATTAGAATGAAAAATGTTGATATAGATATTAATGGTCAAATTCGTATTTTAGGATGATGCCTACATAAACACTTGGTATCCAAGCTTAGATGGCATGTTTTATGAGTTAAATGGGGTATTTAGATAATAGACATAATGAAGCTTCAATTTTGATGCATTAAACAAGTTTTCTCATAAAGAAAATGCAAGAAAAGGAAATTTACGAAATTCGAATTTTTGTGAGTAACTTGTTTAAAAAACATATTTACCCAATGAAAAATGTGGATTTTTATGCATAAATGAAGGTCATAATTAATATAGATGTTGAGAACTCATTTTTACTTAGATGGTAAGTAAATTCCAAGAATAAAATCATAAGAACCCTAGGGAATGTAAAGTTGGAAAAATTTAGCTTTTCATAAGTGATCATTATGAAATTCTTAATAATTAGGAGTCCATGGGAGTTCATCATCAAAGATCATCAAAACCATGTATATATTGAGCTCATTACATGATAGTCATATTAGGACCTCATTCATATACCATCTATACATGAATCATCAACTAGGAACCTTTTTATCAAATGCAAAACAATTTTTTGGAATTGGAGAATTTATGGAACAGATCTGATCCTACTGTTCCGTGACCTTAATGTTTTCAAAACTTGAAAATAATATTAGAAATAGATAGATCTTTCGAAGTATATCGAGAAATTCTGAGTTAAAATGACCAAGTCATGACTGTTTTAAGTTGGAACTTCCGCAAATAGCGCGAATTCCGAATTCATCTAGCTTAGACGCATAGCTTGGAATAGTTAAATGATGAGATTCTTATTAGGATTATTCTTATTTGGTAGGTGATCCCGAGCAAGATGATACCTTACCACCCAATTACTATTACTAAAAGACCGGCGAACCATGGTCGAGTGAGTACTACTTCCACTCTCAATTAATGTTTTTGATTGTATTGTTAGTGGCACTAGTGGTGTAAGCAAAGATAAAAAGGGATATGTATGATGGGGTATATGGGAATTATAATTTGTATGCTGTTAATGTGTGAAATGGAACTTAAGGAATTTCGAAACCGGATGTTAAGCTATTGATTGATTAGCTAGCATTTTATATTGATTGTCTACAAATAATTGCTGGCCACCTAAAAGAATTGAATTAATATATATTTGACTCCAATTATAATTGGACTCATTCATATCACGACGGGGATGGAGCATTAGCATTGGTTGGTTTTTTGTGATCCATAAAACGAATGTGTTGGTTAATCGTGATCCATAAAACGAGTATGTTGGTTAATCGTGATCCATAAAACGAATGTGTTGGTTAATCGTGATCCATAAAACGAATTATTGTTCAGTTGACCGTGAGCTTAAACGGCGTCATACCGCAGGATTAGTTAATCTACTAACCCGGGATGGAGGGCGTAAGTCCATCCACATATGATTTCCGGCTGGTCATATGTTTGTTGAACTCATTTGTCTAATGCATACCATTTGCGTGAATAATCACTTGTCTGAATGACTGTCTTAATTGTGATATGGAAGTTTTCACTCACTAAGCTAGTGTAGCTTATACCCCAATAGTTTCCTGTTGCAGTATAAATACCTTTGGTTATCTCCGAGGACCCGGGGACATCAGGTACAGCTTTTAAAGGTTGAGAAGCTTTTGTTAAGGCTGGGACCTAAAAGTAGAAATGGACTCTAATCCTATTTCCCGAAACCAGTGTCTGAAGGGCAATACAAGGAATTTTGTGAGCTTGAGAATTCTTAGCATTGTTATCGGGGGTATGCCCCCTAGTTCATGTAATAGAATAATTCTCTGTAAGACGGACATGATTTACATTCTTGCTGTTATGTATGTCTCCTTAAGCTACTGCGAAGCAAAGTATGGCCTATAAATGTTGAGAGTGAGCCTAACACCCAATGTTCAAACTCATGGAAAGACTAAGGTTGTCTCACTTGAGTTTAAATATTGAGTGTGGCGGACTGTCACGTGTAGGGCACACTTTGGGGCGTGACAGTATAAATTCAAAATATTAAAAGATAAAAATATTAAGTTATTAAAGCAAGGATCCCATTTATATTAATGTATGTGAAAGTAAGTGGAAATGAAGTGTTTGCATCATTTATATGATTATTGTCTAAAATTCATTCTTTCAATATAAATGTTTGTATCATTAGTAACTTAAAACAAAATTCTTTCTTTTGATTTTTTTTTAAAGAAAAAAATAAAAATCTTGAAGTCGGATCGGGTCAGGTTATGGGTTCCTTAAATCTTAGCGGGTCGGGTTTTGGGATTGACAAAAAAAACCCAATAGGGTTTTTCTCAGGTTCTGGGACACCCATTAAGGACTCGAGTCGGGTTCGGGTTTCAAAAAACCCGTCCCAAACCCACCCCCGTTGCATCCCTATGACCAGTTGGAAATCATATGTGGATGGACTTGTGCCCTCCATCCCGGTTAGCAAATTAAAGAATCCTGTGGTACAACGCCGTTTAGGCTCACGGTCAACCAACTTATATATATTCATTTTATGGATCACGATCAACCAACATATTCGTTTTATGGGTCACGAAAAACCAACCAATGCTAATGCTTCATCCCCATCGTGATATAAATGAGTTCAAGTTTGTAATTGAGGTCTAATAATTGATTAATCCAATTCTTTTGGGTGACCAAGCAATACTCGTAGACAATCAATTCTAGCTCCTCTTTATACAAGCAATGAATTATCACCCGGCTTCGATATTCTTTAAATTCAACTTCACATATCAACAATAGGCAAATATAATTCCCCAAATAACACATCATGCATATTCATTTTTGTCTTTGCTAAGTAACTAGTGCAACTATCATTACAAACACAAGCAATAATTGAAATTGGAAGTAATACTCACTCGGCCATGGTACGCCGGTCTCTTAGTAATAATAATCGGGCGGTAGGGATTTGTCGTTCTCAGGATCACCTACCAAGTAAGAAATCCTAATGAGAACTTCATCACTCAACTAATTCAAACTATGCATCTAAACTAAACAAAATCGTGATTCTCGCTATTTGCGGAAGTTCCAACATAAAACGACCATAACTTGGTCATTTTAACTTCGAATTTCGTAAATTTTATATCCATTTCTATCTACTTCGAAAGATCTATCTATTTCTAATATTATTTCCAAGTTTTGAAAACATTTAGGTCACGGAACAAAGGGATCAGATCTGGTCTATAACCTTTTCCATTTTCGAAAAATTGTTTTGCACTTGATCAAAATGTATCTAGTTGATGATTCATGTGTATATAAAATATGAATGAGTTCTTAATATGAATGACATGTGATGAGCTCAATATATGCATGATCTTGATGATTTTTGATAATGAAACTTTAAGAACTCCTAATTCTTACAAGACTTCAATAATTTCTTCTTGAAAATCCAATTTTTCCAAATTTGCATCTCCTTAGTGTTTTGGGATTTCATTCTTAGAATTTACTTGTTATCTAAATAAAAAATGAGTCTTCATCATCTATACTATCCAAGACCTTCATTTCCACATAAAAATTTACATTTTTCACTTTGCAAGTATGTTTTTAAATAAGCTTTTCACAAAAATCCGAATTTTGGAAAAATTCATTTCTTGCATGTTTCCTTTGAGAAAACTTGTTTAATGCATCAAAATATAAAGCTTTACTATATCTATTACCTAAGGACTTCATTTAGCACATAAAACATGCAATTTGAGCTTGAATACTAGGTGTTTACATAGGCATCATCCCAAGTTACGAATTTAACAAATTGAACACTAACTCAAAATTTTCCATCTTAATTCCACTACTTGTTTTACACATTACTCATGTCTAAACTCATTTCAACTTATAAAAATCATTACTTAGTGATACCTATTACTTATACCCTTCATTTTTCATGTAAAATATGAGTTTCAAAGGGGTTTCATAGGTTTTTAAAATAGGTCTAGAAAATCATCCGAATTTTCCTTTGAACATTTCTAATAAAAATCTTTTCTTTTCAAGTTCCTTGTCTTATCTTCATAAAGACCTACCAACTATCACATTTATATATACAAGACTAAGCTTTTATGGACATTAATGCATGAAAACACAAAATATTCATATGAACATGAATGTCAAGAAAAATATGAGTGTCTAAATACTAGATCTACAACTTATAGTACATGAAAATGAGTTTATAGACATGACCATATATTCTTCATGCAAGATCTCTACTTTCATATGCATGAACATAATGATACTTCAACAAAAACTCATTAAACACAAGATCTACTTCTTGTGATGGCTTGATATTCATGTATTAATGTTTTCTTATCCCTAGCATTTGCTCATTGGGATTTAAAGTGGAAAACACACAAGAATAGTCTTGCCATTACAAGATTATGTAGTAGTAAGGCTAGAAATCATCACCTAAAGAGAGATTTGGAGAATAAATAAAGAAGAAATGGACTTGTGAGTGTGTGTGTGTGGAGCTAGGGTCACGGCAACAATGAGGAAGAATAGAGAGAGTTTTTCACTTTTCAAAAATTTTGGAAGAGTAAAATGAAGAGAGAGAGTGAAAATGAGTTTATATATTAAGTGAATTATGGTTTATTTGTATTAAAAAAGTAAAATAAAACAAGTAGAGGGGGAAAAGGGGGAGGGCTGCACCGGCCAAACAAGGGGAGAGAGAGAGAGAGTGAGTTGAATTTTGTTAAATTTGTAATTTAAGTAATAAAATATAATATATGTAATAATTTGTAGGAAACAAAATTTTCTTGGAAAAGAAAATATAATGAGTAGTTGTAAGGATGTAAGAATAGGGTATGGATAGTGTGTAGTGTAGGTTGTACTTGTGAATAGTGGTAAATAGTAGGCAAGACATCTACTTTACCGGTAATAAAGAAAATATGGGAAAAAGGCTATAACTGTAATTTTTATAGCCCGAAAAATTATAAAATTTATATTTTTGAAATCCTTATAAAATTTCGATTCTAATGAATATTCCGGAATATTTTTCTGAGTTTCTAGTCCCGGAGCTCATTTTTCCGTAATGGAGCTTGGGAAGGCCCGGAATAGAAAATTTTTTGAAATTAAGACTTTCTAAGGTTTGAAATATACTTTAAAATAATAATTCACATTAATTTATTTTATAAAACTTCTTTTGTTATGAAACCGAAGGAAAGCCGGATCTAGGGTTCCTAAGCTTCTCTCACTAAGCTTGAACTAAACCGATTTAGGGTTTTGCTTTTCGATTCCTGGAGTTTACTTGACTACTTGGAAAACCGAGGTTTACACTGACAATCTTGTGTTCTTAAATCCTAGACAATAGAATTATGATAATTGTGAATAATGGTTTGTAATAGTATAGGAAAGCTTAAAAATATCATATTCGTTAATTTCTAGTTTCTTTCGGATCCGAACGGGTTCGGTTTTCAAAACCATGCCCTAGTGCACCAGATAGTGAAAATATTCTGACAATACCATTAGACTCGTAAAAATATAATGTTTTAAAAAATATCAGTTTTAAAATTTTTCAGTAACTAAAAATATCAGATATAGGTCGTTTACGCGTATTTTCTTTACTACTGGTATTTTAATTATCTAGTCTATTATTCATTACTATTTCACTATCTCTACTTTTTCTTATGCTCTATTCTTATACACTATCATACCTATACCTTACAATTTACCTTTCTTATACAACTTTAATCACATCACACTTTACACATTACTTCTTTTTATTACAAAACAACAAATTTAATCAATTTCTCTCTCCTTTTCTTCTTCATGCCGTCCACTCCCTCTCTCTCATCACTCTCTATTATTTTTCTTTTTCATTTTATTTAATTACATCTAATTTCCACTCCAAAACTCTATAAATACCCTCTTCCTTCTTCATTCTTTCACATAACTCATTTCCTATGAAAGCTCTACCAAAATTACTCCACAAACGCTCTCTCTCAAATTCTCTCTCAAGTCCTCTTTTATCTCCATAAAACCATTTCCCACATATTAATACAGCCCATTCTTTTCTTCTTTAATAAACACATAATCTTAGGTAAAAATTTCTTATATATACTCATCATGTTCATATAACTTAGTATGAGCTCAGTATATGGTTCTTAGATTCATGAGAGTTAAAGAAGCAACAATATGTTTATGTTTTGTTTTTGTTCATGTTCATATTTTCCATTATGTTATTATTGTTATTATGTTGTTGTTACTGTTATTATTATTTGTTCTAATCTAACTTCTATATAGTATTATGTATATTATGTATATATATTTCTTTAGAGCATATAAGCTCATTTGTTATTTATTTATTTCTATGCTTTGCAATTTATTCATTTATTTCATGCTATTATTAATACTAGTCTTTCTAGTCTTAGAGTTGTCCTCATTAAGTCAAAACAATTTTCTTTCTTTCCATTTTAGGACTAGTCCATTCTTAGTCCTGGGATGCCTTGATGAACCTAAGGTTCTCAATACTTGAAATTACTATTATGCTCTTATTATATTTATTTTATCTTATTATATTATATTTCACATGACCATATATTCATGTTCATACATAAACATGTTGATATTTTCTCAACAACTATGAAAATGAGTTTTCTTAAGTAAGGAAAAATAAGAACTCTCTTTAAAAATAATTTTTTTTTGCCATGTAAGAAATGATTTTTCCATAAAAACATAAAATTTTATCTTAATAAATCTTTTCCAAAGTTAGAAAAGTTCATCACACGTTTCTAATAATAATAGTATATGGGATTTCATCCAAGTATACATAAAGTAAAATTATCACATACTCTATTTTTAAACCAATGAAAAAAGGAAGTTTTTTTAAAAATTAATATTGCAAAATCATTGTTCAACAAAGGTTTTTCTTAAACTTATTTATCGAAGTTTTTTACCAACACTCTAAAATACTAAAGTCTAGACAAGTTTTACAAAATTATCAAAGAATAACCTTTCTAAAGATAAGCCTTACTTAGGAAATAAAAATAATAAATAACTAAGAAAATCATTGATATTATTTATTTAAAGTGGATCTAACTTTAGAAAATCTTTAGAACACATAAACATGACTACTTTAAAAAACTTTAGTTACTACCAAGAAATATTTAGAAAAACTACATTTTCAACCACTAGAAATAAAGTTGTAAGAATCTTAAAAGACTAAAATTACTTTTTAAAAATTTAATTATTCTCAATATTAAGAAATGGAGTTAAAAGAAGGAAATACTCACTTATAATAATTTAAAAAATTTTCCCAACAAAACTAAAAATGAATTTTTCAAGTCTTAGCATTTTCTCACTTATAAGGCATATTGTTTTACAAAAATCATTGTTGAGACAACACCACTAAATTCATGCATATAATTTGAGTCTATATATATATTCAAAGGATTTTTCAACCATACAAAGATCTATATTTTTGTGCAAGAATTCTTGAATGGAGAAAAGTTTGAAAACTTCAGTTTTGAAATCTGGAATTTTCGTGATGAATCTGTACATCACTATTCCGAGACCCAGGCTCCTTTTGATAAAAATAACCTTAGAAAGGGATGGATCTTTTTGAATAGGTAGAAAACGGTATATAATATGCAAAATTCTGAGTTAAAATGAGCAAGTTATGACCATTTTAAATTGAAATTTCCATTTATGCGAATTTTGACGAACCTAATAAGATAGAATTAGAGAATTTGAGTAGATCTTGGATGAAATACTCATTTTCGGTATTTCTTTTATTTAGGTATCGAGGACCAAGATCTTCTCTTCCCCGAGGATTAGTTCGACTAATAGAAGATCACTATGGAGTGAGTTTCCTTTACATTTATGTGTTCACACATGTGCTTGTAGAGTAGAGCACTAGATGTTAGAAAAAGATAAAATTTGTAAACCCCTAAATTTTTGGAATAGGTTTAGCTTAAAACCCTAATATGGAAGTCAACCGAAACTCTAAAATCAACAAAACCCTAGTTAGACGTAATAGCTTAAGTCCTGCAATCCCGAATAAGCAACTCGGAGAAAGTAAGTAAGAGTTTAGAATGTAGAATAGTGCGTAATTACCTAAGGAAGCTTCAAAAGATCAAATTAGTAAAACTGCAAATCGTCTTGAACCCGATCGGACACAGTTCTTGAAAAATGTGTTCCGGGGCTCGGAATAGTAAAAATATTCTGAATATACCGTTAGACTCGTAAAAATATAAGGTTTTCAAAAATATTAGTTTTATAATTTTTCGGTAAGTAAAAATAACAGATATCGCTATTATACGCGTATTTTCTTATTACTGGTACTTTATTAATCATATCTACTTTACATTATACTATTCATTACTATTCTACACTATTCTTTTATCTTTATTTTTCTTACACCTACTCTTACACACACCATAACCTATAACCTTTACTTTTTACCTTTCCCATAACTTTATTTCACATCTACCTTACTTATTACTTCATTTAATCAACAAAAATAAAAAATAAAAACTCTCTCTCCCCTCTCTATATGCATGGCTGACGCCCCCTCCCCCCATCTCTCTCTCAATTTGTTTTATTTTCTTTTATTTTAATCATACAAAAATTCACTCCTCATTTCCTATAAATATCCCCCTCTTCTTTCACTTATTTCACACATTTACTACTTACAAATTCTCTACAAAAACTCTCTCAAATTCTCCTCTCAAAACTCTCTTCAAATATCTTCCCAAAACTCTCTCAAAATAATCACAAAACCACTTTCTACCTACAACAAAACCTATAATCACATAACACTATCAAAGTCTTCTTTAGGTAAACTTTTTCTATTATTTTCTTCTCCTCATGTCATGTAACTTTACATGACCATGGTGTGAGTTTCCAAAGATGGTGTGAGTTTCCAAAGACTAAGTGTTATGGAAGCTACACTATGTTTATGTATTGTTCTTGTTCATGAAAATCTATTTATGTTTATGTTGCTATTTTGTCCATATTATTGTTATTATATCTACGTATTATTATCTATCTATATATATATATACATACTCCTTAGAGCATATAAGCTCATTTGCAATTTATTTATTTATTCCATTGCAATTTATTTATTCCTTGTTATTTTAAGACTAGTCACTAGTCTTAGACTTTTCATAAAGTCAAAACAAATTTTTCTTTTTCATTTTATTTTTCTTTTGGGATTAGTCTATTTCTTAGTCCCGGGAGCCTTGAAGAAGCTAAGACTCCTAATACTTGACTTTAATATTTATGTTATTTTTGTTTGCTATTATTTCTCATAAATCATGATCATTTAGATTGTTGTCCAAAATTTCAAGTTCTAAAAATAATTGACAAAAGGAGATTTTACCACTTAGAGATAAGTTTATGTGAAGTATAAAATCTATGATTTAACAAAAATAAAGTCATTCTTTTCAAGTCACAAAAGAACCAACTACAATTTTAGAAACTACTTTTGATATGAAAAACTTTTTAAATCATTTATTATCTCACTTTGTTTTTCAAAAGAAAACGATTTTCGGTACTAAAAATGATTTCTATGAAAAACATAACTTGAGGAAAAGATGAGAAATTTTAAACTCATTTTCATACACTATAAGTTGTAGATCTAGTATTTAAACACTCATGTTTTTCTTAACATTCATGTTCATATGAATATTTTGTGTTTTCATGCATCAATAATCATAAAAGCTTAGTCTTGTATATATAAATGTGTTAGTTCGTAGATCTTTATGAATATAAGACAAGGAACTTGAAAAGAAAAGATTTTTGTTAAAAATGTTCAAGGGAAATTCGGATGATTTTCTAGACCTATTTTAAAAACCATTGAAACTACTTTGAAACTCATATTTTACATGAAAAATGAAGGGTATAAGTAATAGGTGTCACTAAGTAATGATTTTTACAAGTTGAAATGAGTTTAGACATGAGTAATGTGTAAAACAAGTAGTGAAATTAAGATGGAAAATTTTGAGTTAGTGTCCAAATTGTTAAATTCGTAACTTGGGATGATGCATATGTAATCACCTAGTATTCAAACTCAAGTTGCATGTTTTATGTGTTAAATGAAGTCCTTAAGTAATAGATATATTAAAGCTTTAAATTTTGATTCATTAAACAAGTTTTCTCAAAGGAAACATGCAAGAAGTGAATTTTTCCAAAATTCGGATTTTTGTGAAAAGCTTAGTTAAAAACATACTTGCAAGGTGAAAAATGTAAATTTTTATGTAGAAATGAAGGTTTTGGATAGTATAGATGATGAAGACTCATTTTTGTTTAGATAACAAGAAATTTCTAAGAATGAAATCCTAAAATACTAATGAGATGCCAAATTAGAAGAATTGGATTTTTAAGAAGTAACTATTGTTGGAGTCTTGTAAGAATTAGGAGTTCTTAAAGTTTCATTATAAAAAATCATCAAGATCATACATATATTAAACTCATCACATGTCATTCATATTAGGAACTCATTCATATTTTATAGACACATGAATCATCAACTAGATATATTTCGATCAAGTGCAAAACAATTTTTCGGAAATGGAAAAGTTACAAAACAGATCTGATCCCTCTGTTCCTTGACCTAAATGTTTTCAAAACTTGGAATTAATATTATAAATAGATAGATCTTTTGAAGTAGATAGAAATCGATATAAAATTTGCGAAATTTTGAGTTAAAATGACCAAGTTATGGCCGTTTTAAGTTAGAACTTTCGCAAATAGCGGGAATCACGATTTTGTTTAGTTTAGATGCATAGTTTGAATTAGTTAAGTGATGAGATTCTCATTAGGTTATTCTTATTTGGTAGATGATTCCGAGAACGATGATACCCTACCACCCGACTACTATTACTAAGAGATCGGCGTACCATGGCCGAGTAAGTATTACTTCCAATTTCAATTATTGTTTGTGATTGTAATGATAGTTGCACTAGTTGCTAAGCAAAGACAAAAGAAATGAATATGCATGATGGGGTTATTTGGGAATTATATTTGTCTGCTGTTGATATGTGAAGTTGAATTTAAAGAATATCGAAGCCGGGTAATAATTCATTGCTTGTATAGAGAGGAGATAGAGTTGATTGTCTACGAGTATTGCTTGGTCACCTAAAAGAATTGGATTAATCAATTATTAGACCTTAATTATAAACTTGAACTCATCCATATCACGATGGGGATGGAGCATTAGCATTTGTTGGTTTTTCGTGATCCATAAAACGAATATGTTGGTTAATCGTAATCCATAAAACGAATATGTTGGTTAATCGTGATCCATAAAACGAATAAGTTGGTTAATCGTGATCCATAAAACGAATATGTTGGTTAATCATGATCCATAAAACGAATATATGAGTTGGTTGACCGTGAGCCTAAACGGCGTCGTACCGCAAGATTCGTTAATCTGTAACCCGGGATGGAAGGCACAAGTCCATCCACATATGATTTCCGGCTGGTCATATGTTTGTTGAACTCACGTGTTTGATACATCCCACTTGATTGATTAATCACTTGCTTGAATGTTTTGTTGAAATTGTGATATGGAAGTTTTCACTCACTAAGCTAGTTAGCTTATGCCCCTATAGTTTTTACTTGTTGCAGCACGAGTTCATTTGGCTTAGGCCAAGGCAGGCTACAACTCAGGTACCGGAGCTAGGCATTTCCTTTAGAAGTTTATTTCGGTTCTGGTTAACTTCCACAGGAAACCAAAAGGACAATGATTGTAATGGACCTTAATATTCTTTTGTGGGGGAATGCCCCTTAGACTTTGTAATTTTATGTATGTGTTTTGAGTTATCATCTAAGGCTATCGGATGCCATATTAAACTTCTTAACTCCATTGAATAGAGTATTCTATTGTCGTAAAGGGACGCTTTACATCTATACAAGACTCCCGAAGGGCTCGGTTATTAATTCGAGAGTCTTATATAGCATATGGCGGACTATTACGTTTAGGATACCCCTCTGGAGCGTGACAGAAAGGGCAACATAACAAAGTAAAGGGATTAGTCCTTCTCCACTAGCAGATCAACCCCATTAACCGATAGATCCTACCAGTGAAGCCTCTAGAAGTCAAGCCAATAGAGTAGAGGCAAGGCTAATGAAAGAGGAAGAGGAAGGGTTATTAATGAAAGGGGTAGAGTAGACAAGGAGGAGGTGGAAGGGGTAGAGACCCCTAAGAAGACTTTCCCATGCCAAAAAGAGGAAGAGGAAACGAATTCAACGGGAGTTTTCGATATTGGCTGGGAATGGATCCTTAAATTTTTATTTATTTATACTTTTTTCTTAAATTTTATTGTAATATATGTAAAATACTTTCTATTCTTTATTCTTTTTAATAAATTGCATATTCTTTTTTCTTTATATTGAATTTCTTTTTGTCCATAACTCTATCGAGGCTCTGATTGAGCCCCGACAATAACATTTGTTGTGCTATGTTTTTGTTTTAATAAACTTAAACAGGCTACAACAAGACAAGTTTGACCCGAGCGTACACAGAGAGAAATTTTCTTCACTTCTCAATTTCTTTTAAAGCTTGCTTTAAATAAAAATTGTTTTGATAATTGAATACCCTATCTGTTTATATTGTTTAAACATTGAGGATAATGTTTGTCTTAAGTGTGGGGAGGGTTAAGCAAGATGAATGGGTCTAATAAATGAATTAATTGCATAAATTGTTCTGACATAGAGTATGTACTGATATAGATCAATTTTCCCATGCAAATTCATGAGAACTAATGAAATAGTTAAAATTTGACAATTTTGTTTTTTAAAAAATCACTTAGCTAAATTATGAAGTTGTCTTGAACTGAACAAATTTTACTTTGTTTAAATCAATTGATCTTTGTGAAGTAGTTTTACTTATTATTTAGTCTAGAATTTTAGAGTTGGAATTAGATTAAGGTCTTTAGTAAGGTTACTCAATTTTCTTATAAAAACTTAAATGATCTGTATGTTTTTCAATTTAGTTATTTTGAGAGCCTTTTTAATCTTTGGTAATGTTCAAATGATGATCGTAATTTGATAATTTTTCCTTGTACGTTATAATTAAAAACAAAATAAAAATTGGATATAAAACCTGTGCTTAATTAGAATGGGCCTGGGTTGTTCCCTCAGAAGAGCAAATTCTTGTCCCCTCTTTCAATTTAAAAGCCATAAGAAAATAACAAATAAATAAATAAGCCAAAAGATGCGGGCAAAACCCCCGTCCAGAGGTAAAGAAAAGAAGTAGGCAAAACCCTGTCCCTCTGAAGCTTTAAATAATCAATAAAATTAAGAAGTAAAAAACACAAACAAGGAAAGAGATTCAAGGGATGAAGTGATGTACATGCATTTACTTTAGATTACTCTGCTTAGAGAAATGATTAAAAGACTACATACTTTTATGTATAAGTAGATAAAAGCTTATTGAGTTTCTTCTTACTTTGATTGATCTTCTGAATAATTTTTGCTTTGAGAATTCTTTTTTAAATAATAAAAGTGAAAGCTAATTTACATAGGTAAGCCACTTGATTTCTGCAAAAGTAACCTTATTTCAGTCAGTAAAGATGATTGAATTCTTCGTAATACTAAGATGATTTGCGCTTAAAGAATTCATGTCAAATAAACCATTCATGATTTGTTTTCTTGATAAGCCTTGTGATTCTTTTTAAAATTGTTTTATTTTCTTGAGGACAAACAAAGGCTCAAGTGTGGGGGGATTTGATAATTCATTTTTATTCTATATCTTTCATAGGATTTTGAGCTCATTTTGCTAAGAATTTAAAATAAAATCCTATAAAACTTATGTTTTTGATAAATAATGTTGTTTTGAAGCTCTTAGAATCCAATGAGATATAATCAAAGTGTTTTAAATCAGATTTAGAGTAAAAACAACAAGTAAAGCCAAGATTCCAGAAGTCGAGCCTTGTAAAGTCACAGCCAAGGCCAAACAAAGGAACAAAACAACAAAAATTAGTCTACTGAGCCTTAACTGCGAGCCCTCGACATGATCCTTGACTTCAGCTAAAGTGATCAAGCATCATTTTGGAGAAGATACATTATCGAGCCTTTAAGTCGAGTCTCAAATCTCAACCTTCGACAAGTGCTTTTACAGACTAATTCTTCATCAGAATTACCTCGAGCCTCAGCAATACGAGCCTTGACTTTCTCAATTTTACCCTTGATAAAGCAATGGATAAAAACACACAGTTTACTTTGGAAATTCCTAAAGTCGAGCCTGATTTTGCTTTATAGAAGCCTCGACCAATAGATCACATGAGACCTTCAACAAGTGTTTTTCACAAATCATATGCGCACGTGGAAAGTGATCATAAATTCTGTTAGAAAGAATTTGCCACGTGTTAATAAATTAGGTCATGCTTTCAATGTCCAGTAGCCTATAAATAAATGGGCAAGCATGCATTGTAAAGTATGTACCAATCGTGTAAATCAACATATTAACATAGATTAATTTTCTGAAGGATTATTGGGTGAAAGAATTTCCTTTTCTTCTTACTTGAGAATTTCTTCTGTTTTCTAAGTAAAAACAACCCAATGGTTGTAATTTCTATGAATTTTGAGCAATTAATTGATTAATCTTAAAATTTGATTTATTTCTTCTAATCTGTGCTTATTTTGATAAATCATGGAGAAAAAACTCCTAGCTTAGGATTACGAATCCAATTCCTGATTCAGTTGATTTCAAATGCGCTTTCAAGTTAATTTGATTGGGTGTTTGTGATTAGTGACCTGAACTTAAACTTGTGGTTTTAAAGGAGTGGTGCACTCTTTTAGATCCACATTGATTTCAATTAAATAGATCGAGGATTATTCAATTAAATATATATGTGATTGAAATGGAGTCGATCCTAGCTACCTTTTGTCGAGGAATGGGTGAAGACTTTTTGTCACTTATTTTAAAAATTCATGGAGTTTTTTTTTCAAAAAAATGGGTTTCTATTCTTTATGTAGGTCTAATTGGAATTTCATATTACTGGTTTCAGCTAGATCTAGAGCTATTGACTTTGAGAGAAGCTTTAGTTTAAATTAGAGAATCTACAGTATAAACACACAATTCAAATAGCTTTTATGAAGTGCCTTGTTTTTAAGGAATCATGTTGATAAGGAATTTGTGAAGTAACCCTGAGCTGTGTTTCATAGAAGTTACAAGCTTATTTTCTTATTTTACCCATTAAACATTTGTGAATATTCCTAACTTAAGATAGTTCTTTTTCTTTATGATTTTCTAAACATTTCTTTGGCTAGACAATGAAGTGAGGTTGGGAGTACACTAGCGGCCAACCATTCTCTTGGGACCGATCCAAATCACTATCTATGCTACATCTGATGGGCGTGCATGCCCTGTGAGACCGTAGTTATTGAAACCGATTTAGAAAACATTTATAAATGTGTAAAACTTAGTCAATGATCAGTATAACAAAACCTAAATTACTATCTATACTACATCTGATGGGTGCGCTTGCCCTGTGAGATCGTAGTTATTGAAACCGATTTAGAAAAAAATTATAAATTTGAAAAACTCGATCAATGATCAGTATGAACAAATCTAAAACCAATCAACAAATCAACCAAGCAGTCCTCGAGATCTCTAACATGCTCACTCAATTCACCACGATATCTTTAATCCTTATCTAGGTCCATAAGACTTCTCCAGGTCTATCATAGCCTTAGCAGCTGAAGCTTGGAGCTCATCCCTTTGAACATCAATGCTCATGAGAATGAAAACTAGGTCGATTGTTTGCCAACTCCCTTCAACTATTCTCTAACAATTTGCAACCGGTTATTTTCAGCATGAAGCTCCTGATTATGCAGGCTGAACTAGTGCCTCTCTTATCAAGAAGTCGAATTTCATTTCGAGCAACCAACTCATGATTGCTCAGCTTAGATTGAAACTCCTCGATTTTTCTGTTGACAGGTAGCTTTTCTTCCTTGTAGCAGTTGTCCTGTCGATCCCTCATTTGGAACCTCTATTCGAAGATGACATAATCATCTTTCAATCTACTGTAAAAAATACATTACCCAAAATAAGTATTATAATATACTCACTCATGGTAGGAGCTAAACTTACCTCCTCCAAATGCCTATCTCGATTAGAATACTTTAACCATAAACGATCGATCTCTTGTTACGATCGATCTCTCATTAAAAAGTCCCACCACATAACACCACTCTTTAATGCTTTCAAAAAATTCTCTAGCAACAAACAAGATCGTAAATGGGTAATAAAGAGAGGATAAAAAACAAAATCATTTTTAAAGACACTTACATAAGCAAAATACCCCAACCAATCATCCCCTTTTGATGGGATAACTAAGGAAAACAAACGATTACCTTTACGTAGCAACTCAACTGGCCCAATTAGCCCATCTTAGACAATGGCCAAAGGAAGGGCAATAATCATCTTAGACATTCCCTCCACTTCAACAGGCATAGGAACATATTCCTCATGATGACTATAATTGAACTCCATAGATTGTCTTGACAATGACTAACACCTAAAGGATATATTACTCCTAAAGTGCGCACCAGTACCCATGGTCGTCTCTTCTGATAGAAGGAACCTACTCTAGCAGAAGCTAGTATCATTCTGACAAGATCTTTTTGTGGGGGTTTGGGACAATCTAGGCACATCCTTCCGCCATAAAGCCTAGTGCTTCCTCTATTGGAACTGAAGATGCCCCTTCTAGGTTACCAAATTCGACTATCCTCCAATTCTCATCTTCTACCAGATGGTCTCTTCCTTCCCTTTCCCTTACATGGGCTAGGATCAAATAACCAACTAATGTCTCTAACTCTTCCTTCTTCAACATCAACTACAAAAGAAAGAAACTCAACACCCAAAAGAAGTAATATAATAATGGGCAAGCTTATGACCATTTCTTCCCAAAACAACACTCCTCAACAAATAAATAACCCCAAAAGCCCAGAAATCATGCTCATCTCATACCTCGAGCATCTTTTTCGCTCTCTTTAAAGAAAGTCTGCGATATGAAACAAGGCCCCCACTCCATATAGAATCTCATAACCTCTTTATCATTAAGGAAACCGACATCGATTAAAAGACACCACCCCATAAAAGAATTGAGCTCTACTAGAGTCTCCTAATAATTAGTAAGTATGTGAAATTTTTTATTTTTATTTCAATTCACACTGATCATTGACCGAGTTTTTCAAATTTATAAATGTTTTCTAAATCGGATTCAATAACTATATTCCCACAGGGTAAGCGCACCTGTAATCTCCAAAAATTTTTACACTAGTATATAAATAGAAAGATGAAATAATAAAATAGAAAATAGATTATTAGAATTGAACCCAACTGAGATTATAGAATAGAACTATGAGTAGTAATGAGCCTATCTATAATATCAAACCAAAAACAAAGCTTCCTAGATAATATTAAACCCTACTAATAAGATTTCATAGTAGGTATTTGATAAGTACAAAATACCCTAATTATTCACATGGTTTTAGTATGATATTATAGTGATTTTATGTGAATAATTGTAGAAAAGGATACGATTTAGTAATATGTTAATTTCAGGATTAAGAGGAGATAATAAGCATTATGGAGATGTTTTGATGAATTACAACAATTTGATGAAGAAAGTGCAACGTGAAGAATTTCAGCATACATGAGATTTCAACACAAGCTGTTGAATGCTGGTGTTGGCCTTGAAAAATGTACAGCAAGCTATTGTAAAGAACATAAGGAAGCAACACGATATGTTGGATGCTTATAATTAGAGATAAAGAAATGGACAGAATGCTTTATGGAACATACACGACTTCGCAACACAGGCTGTGATCGGGCTTGTGAGGACTCCAAATTGTACAAATCCGAGGAAATAGCTGACATGAGGAAGCAACACGGCCGAACACGTCCCGTGTAAAATATCCGTGTAGAAAATAATCCACTTTCTTATAAATAGATCCAACCACTCTTTGTTGAAGGAGACACAGATAAGAGAAAAAACCCTAAGAAGAAGACGTGTAGAAGAAGAAGAATTCCTAATAATTTTCCATCACAAGATTTGTTGGTTAAAGGGTGTAATCATCATGTTTTGTTTATTCTTCCATGGTTTATAATTGTAATTTACAATGGAAGCTTAGATCTATATGCCTTAATTTTGAGAAACCTAACCCTAATGTGGGATTGAATTGATTTGTAGAATGAAGTTCTTGTTCTTGGATCTATTCATGTTGCTTGATTGTTTTAATCTAGTATATGCGCAATATTAGAATATTGTATGATTCTTGTTAATTGAATCGACGGAATTAATAATAGTAAAGATCTAACTGAGTAGAAGTTTGAATGTAAATCTAGAGATAGATTACATGAATCTTTTAACATCAAGAATATCTTTATGAGGAATTATGATCATTAATGCACCTTTATATGCATCTAGTGAGGAAGAGATTTCCATTAGACATATAGGGTTAGGATTTAATATCTTGAGAAAGAGATTAAAGGAATTAAGGTTCCTGCAATTCAAGAACACGTGC